>JARQOD010003073.1:0-69156 GCA_033576555.1 Oophaga sylvatica | reverse complement strand
TGCCGAAACAGGGGCAGAAGTGAATCTCTGCTTAAGTTCCTGAAATGCAGAGACTGCCTCAGGAGGCCAATTCACCACATCAGAACCCTTTCTGGTCAAATCAGTTAATGGTTTAACAATAACCGAGAAATTACCAATAAATTTACGATAAAAATTGGCAAAACCCAAAAATCTCTGAAGAGCCTTTAATGAAGTAGGTGGACCCAATCACAGATGGCCTGAACCTTGACCGGGTCCATTTCAATAACAGATGGGGACAAAATGAATCCCAGAAATGAGATCCTCTGTACGCCAAAAAGACACTTTGATCCCTTCACATACAGAGCATTCTCTCTCAAAATCTGGAACACAGTTCGAACATGTTTCACATGAGAGTCCCAGTCATTAGAAAAAATCAAGATATCATCCAAATAAACAATAAGAAATTTGTCCACAAAATCCCTGAAAATGTCATTCATGAAGGACTGGAAGACGGAAGGAGCATTAGTGAGCCCAAAGGGCATCACTAGGTACTCAAAATGCCCTTCAGGGTATTGAATGCCGTCTTCCATTCATCCCCGTGCTTAATGCGAATAAGGTTATACGCCCCCCTGAGGTCAAGCTTGGTAAACCAAGTAGCATTTTTCACCCTGGAAAACAGGTCAGAAATCAAGGGTAACGGGTATTGATATTTCACAGTAATATTGTTCAAGAGACGATAATCAATACACGGCCTTAATGAACCATCTTTTTGGCCACAAAGAAAAAACCGGCACCTAAGGGTGAAGAGGATGGTCTGATATGACCCTTCTCCAATGATTCCTTGATATAAGACCGCATAGCGTCATGTTCAGGTACAGACAAGTTAAAAAGGCGACCTTTAGGGAATTTACTACCCGGCACTAATTCAATAGCGCAGTCATAGCTCCTATGGGGAGGCAAGGATGCAGATTTATTTCGCTAAACACATCAGAAAAATCAAACAAAAAGTCAGGAACATCCTGAGCTTGGGGGGAGGCAGAAAAAACAGGAGTGTTGGTATTAACACATTGGCAGCCCCAACTGGCCACAGACACAGACTTCCAATCCAAAACAGGATTATGAGACTGCAACCAAGGGAAACCCAGCACGATAATGTCATGCAGATTATATAGAACCAAAAATTTGCAGCACTCCTGGTGATCAGGTTCAACCCTCATTATCACCTGAGTAGAAAACTGGGGTTTATTCTCAGCCAAAGGGGTAGAATCGATCCCCAGTAGGGGAATAGACTTCTGTAGGGGTATCAAGGGAAACCCACAACGTTTAGCAAAATCATAATCCATCAGGTTAATAGCTGCTCCAGAATCAACGAAAGCCTGAGCAGAAAATGAGGACAGAGAGCATATCAGAGTGACAGTTAATAAAAACTTAGTCTGAACACTACCCAAGACAACTGAGCGTGCAAAACGTCTTCCCCGCTTGGGGCAGACTGAAATAGCATGAGAGGCATCACCACAGTAGAAACATAACCCATTGCGCTTTCGAAACTCATGACGCTGTGCCCCCGACACCACTCTATCACACTGCATGGTTTCAGGAGCTGGTTCACAAGGCAACACCATACCACGCATACTTCTCCGCTCACGCAAACGTCTGTCAATTTGAATCGCTAATGACATAGAATCATTGAGACCAAGGGGGACTGGGAATCCCACCATAACATCTTTTACATTATCTGACAGACCCTTCCGGAAAAGGGCCGCCAAAGCGTCGTCATTCCATTTGGTCAGGACTGCCCACCTACGGAATCTCTGACAGTATAACTCAGCGTCATCAAGCCCCTGATTTAATGCCAACAAGGCTTTTTCAGCTTGATCAGTGACATTAGGCTCATCGTACAATAACCCCAAAGCCTGAAAAAACGCATCAACATCACTCAAAATAGGATCCCCAGGTATCAGGGAAAAAGCCCAATCCTGAGGATCGCCGCGCAGGAGAGAGATGATAATTTGAACCTGCTGCGCTGCGTTTCCTGAGGACTTAGATTTTAAGGCAAAAAACAATTTACAATTATTTTTGAAATTCTGAAACTTAGCTCAATCCCCTAAGAACAAATCTGGCATGGGGATCCTAGGTTCCACAACAGGCAACCCAGCAAGATAGATAGCAATACTCCGAACCTCAGTGGCAAGCTGATCCACACGGCCAGACAACTGTGCAAACTCCATTGGGAAAAAAGATCCTCCCCAGCACCCAGAGATACAGAGGGAAAAAAAAAAAAAAAAATGCAACAAACAGAAAAATATCTCTGACAACTCTGACAACCTTTTTTCTATCACAATATTTTTTCCCTTCTGTGAGTACCATACAATTTTCAATTTTTTGGGCCGGTGATACTGTTATGTTTCGGTAGCTGAGGAGTGCAGGTAAAAAAGGCAATACAACAGAGCAGTTGGAATCTATGGGATTGCAGTACCCTGACTAACCACCACAACTAGAGGCAGCCGTGGAGCGTTCCTACGTTGGTCCTAGACGCCTCGTCACAGCCTGAGAAACTAACTACACCTAAAGATAGAAATAGGAAAGCTATCTGCCCCGGAGCAGAACCCCAAAGATAATAGAAAGCCCCCAAACATGTAATGGCGGTTAGACAAGAGGAAATACAGACACAGGATGAAAATAGTATGAGCAAACGCTGGGGCCCAAACTATCTAAATAGAAAAGGATAGGAAGGGTACTTACTGCAATCCCAGAAAACCCTGAAAAACACCAACTCTACTAATTTCAAAATCACCTGAGATCACACGACCTCTACCACCTAAATTAGCTCTCTGGTGTAACAAAATCAAAACAGCAGCCACTGAAAAAACTGGAAAAAGCAAAAGAACAAAACTTAGTGGCTGAATTAAACTGAGAAGGCAGAAGCCCCCGGAGGGGACCCAGAAGGCCCCCAAAGAAGTGCAGGACAAAATGCAAAAATATAGCACAAACACAAAAGAAGAAAAAGACTTATCTGGAAGCAGGAGATGCAGACACGACACAGCAGGCTACAAGGGAAACTGGAATGAAGGATTCAGACCAGAACAATTGATCACCGGCAACCCTGATGGGAAAATGACTCCCTTATATAAGACCAGTCAGTAACACCTGATTCCCAGTCCTCACAATCTTCACTAGTACCGCTTGTAACCACTAGAGGGAGCCTCTGCTCAGAACTCATCTCAAACCCATTCACAACAGTCCACCCACCCTGGACGAGTGTGCCCAAGAGATCACCTCCGGTAGCAAATTAATGGGCACAAAAGTCTTGCCCGGTGGCACAGACTCTAGCGAAACCGGGGCTACCGATCTCAGGCTCTCTTCGGGGACAATAAGCCGAGGCTCCTCATCCTCCTCCTCTGATGACACTAAGGAGCGAGAGAGAGCGTCGGTCCGAATATTCTTCTCACCGTAGAGAAAATGGAGGGTGAAGTGGAACCGAGAGAAGAATAGGGACCATCTGGCCAGGCGAGAATTTAGCCGCTGAGCCGATTGCAGATATACCAAGTTTTTGTGGTCAGTGAAGACTTGGAAGGGAAAGCGAGCCCCCTCCAGAAGATGTCTCCACTCAGAGAAGGCCAACTTCATTGCCAGCAACTCCCTGTCCCCGATGGAATAATTCCTCTCTGCTGGTGTAAAAGTCTTAGAAAAGTAGAAGCAGGGATGCTTCCGACCTTGAGCATCCTTTTGATAAAGGACTGCTCCAGCACCAACAGAAGAGGCGTCTACCTCTAAAATAAACAGCTTATCAACATCGGGGCGATGTAATATGGGAGCACTGGCAAAACGCGACTTGATGGACGAGAACGCCTTGGAGACCTCCTCAGACAACAACTTGGGATTTGCTCCATTCTTGGTGAGGGCTACCAAGGGAGCTACCAAAGTTGAGAAATGGGGAATGAACTGGCGATAATAATTAATGAACCCCATAAAGCGCTGCACCGCTTTAAGAGAATGGGGTTCTTGCCAGTCCATTACAGCCTGTAGTTTGGCAGGATCCATAGCCAATCCCTGAGCGGAGATGATATATCCCAGGAAAGGTAAAGACTCCTGCTCAAACACACATTTCTCCAGCTTGGCATAGAGGGAGCTTGCCCGTAAGAGGTCGAAGACTTTGTTGACATCCCTCCGGTGAGAGTCTATATCTGGTGAAAAGATGAGAATATCATCCAGATATACTACTACAGAGGTGGAGAGCATATGCCGGAAGATGTCATTGACAAAGTCTTGGAAAACAGCGGGAGCATTACAGAGCCCGAAGGGCATCACCAGATATTCATAATGCCCATCCTTGGTATTAAAAGCTGTCTGTTATGTTACGGTAGCTGAGGAGTGCAGGTAAAAAAAGAAATACACCAGAGCAGTTGGAATCTATGAGATTGCAGTACCCTGACTAACCACCGCAACTAGAGGCAGCCGTGGAGCGTTCCTACGTTGGTCCTAGACGCCTCGTCACAGCCTGAGAAACTAACTACACCTAAAGATAGAAATAGGAAAGCTATCTGCCCCGGAGCAGAACCCCAAAGATAATAGAAAGCCCCCAAACATGTAATGGCGGTTAGACAAGAGGAAATACTGACACAGAAAGAAAATAGTATGAGCAAACGCTGGGGCCCAAACTATCTAAATAGAAAAGGATAGGAAGGGTACTTACTGCAATCTCAGAAAACCCTGAAAAAATGCCAACTCTACTAATTTCAAAATCACCTGAGATCACACGACCTCTACCACCTAAATTAGTTCTCTGGTGTAACAAAAACAAAACAGCAGCCACTGAAAAAAAACTGGAAAAAGCAAAAGTACAAAACACAGTGGCTGGACTAAACTGAGAGGGCAAAAGCCCCTGGAGGGGACCCTGAAGGCCCCCACAGAAGTGCAGGACAAAATGCAAAAATATAGCAAAAACACAAAATAAGAAATTGTCTTATCTGATAGCAGGAGATGCAGACACGACACAGCAGGCTACAAGGGAAACTGGAAAGAAGGATTCAGACCAGAACAATTGATCACCGGCAACCCTGATGGGAAAATGACTCCCTTACATAAGACCAATCAGTAACACCTGATTCCCAGTCCTCACAATCCTCACTAGTACCGCTTGTAACCACCAGAGGGAGCCTCTGCTCAGAACTCATCTCAAACCCATTCACAACAGTACCCCCCCTTGAGGAGAGGTCACCGAACCCTCATTTGAGCAACCAGGTCAGTCAGGATGAGTTCTATGATACGCACGGATAAGTCTCCTAGCATGGATGTCCGAAGCAAACACCCAAGAATTGTCTTCCTGACCATAACCTCTCCATTTAACCAAATACTGGAGTCTTCGTCTAGAAAAACGAGAATCAATATTTTCTCAACCACATACTCCAGATTGCCCTCAACCAAAACAGGGTCAGGAGGCACAGCAGCAGGAACCACTGGCTCAACAAACCTCTTCAACAAGGACTTGTGGAACACGTTATGGATCTTAAATGTCCCTGGAAGAAGCAAACGAAAAGAAACAGGATTAATAATCTCCATGATCTTATAAGGTCCAATGAACCTAGGCTTAAATTTAGGAGATGCTACTCTCATAGGAATATTCTTTGAGGACAACCAGACCAAGTCCCCCACTTTAAACCGAGGACCATCAGTCCTATGCCGGTTAGCAAACCGCTGGGCCTTCTCCTGAGAGAGGGACAACCTCTCCACTACCTGGTCCCAAATCTGCTGCATACGCTCAACAACAGAGTCAACACCTGGACAGACAGAAGCCTCCGTCTGTCCTGAAGAAAATCGAGGGTGAAACCCAGAATTACAGAAAAACGGAGACATCAAAGTGGCAGAGCTAGCCCTATTATTAAGAGCAAACTCAGCCAAAGGCAAAAAAGAGACCCAGTCATCCTGATCAGCAGACACAAAGCATCTTAGATAAGTCTCCAATGTCTGGTTTGTTCTCTCAGTTTGACCATTGGTCTGAGGATGAAATGCCAAGGAGAAAGACAATTGAACACCCAGTTTAGAACAAAAAGTCCTCCAAAATCTGGAAACAAACTGGACTCCTCTGTCAGACACAATGTTCTCAGGAATGCCGTGTAAACGAACCACGTGCTGAAGGAACAACGGCACCAATTCAGAGGAGGAAGGCAACTTAGGTAATGGCACAAGATGTATCATTTTGGAAAACCTATCACAAATTACCCAGATGGTGGTCATTCTCTGAGAAACAGGAAGATCGGAAATGAAATCCATAGAGATATGGGTCCATGGTCTCTTGGGCACAGGCAATGGCATCAACAAACCACTAGAGCGAGAGCAAGGCTTGGAGCGAGAGCAAGTCCCGCAGGACTGCACAAATTCCCTGACATCGCGAGACAAGGTAGGCCACCAAAAGGACCGACTAACCAAGTCTCTGGTACCAAAAATTCCGGGATGCCCAGCCAATGCGGAACAATGAATCTCAGACATCACACTCTTTTTCCATTGGTCCGGGACAAACAATTTTCCAACAGGGCAGCGCTCGGGCCTATCCTCCTGACACCCCTCCAGAGCAAGTCTCAAATTGGGCGAGATGGCGTAAAGAACTACACCCTCCTTCAAAATAACAGAGGGATCAGATAGCTCAGGAGAGTCCGCAAGGAAACTCCTCGAGAGGGCATCCGCCTTAACATTCTTAGTGCCAGGAAGAAAGGAAACCACAAAATTAAAACGTGTGAAAAACAAGGCCCACCTGGCCTGTCTAGGATTGAGTCGCTTGGCAGATTCCAGATAGACCAGATTCTTATGGTCCGTAAGGACCACCACCTGATGTTTGGCTCCCTCCAGCCAATGTCTCCACTCTTCAAAAGCCCACTTCATGGCCAATAACTCCCGATTACCCACGTCATAATTACGTTCAGTAGGAGAAAATTTTCGAGAGAAAAAGGCACAAGGGTTACTTTTAGAGGTCTCTGGATCTTTTTGGGACAAAACGGCACCTGCCCCAATTTCAGAGGCATCAACCTCCACCTGAAATGGCAGAGAAACATCAGGCTGCCGTAGAACAGGAGCAGAAGTGAATCTCTGCTTAAGTTCCTGAAACGCAGAGACTGCCTCAGGAGGCCAATTCACCACATCAGAACCCTTTCTGGTCAAATCAGTTAATGGTTTAACAATAACCGAGAAATTACCAATAAATTTACGATAAAAATTGGCAAAACCCAAAAATCTCTGAAGAGCCTTTAATGAAGTAGGTTGGACCCAATCACAGATGGCCTGAACCTTGACCGGGTCCATTTCAATAACAGATGGGGACAAAATGAATCCCAGAAATGAGATCCTCTGAACGCCAAAAAGACACTTTGATCCCTTCACATACAGAGCATTCTCTCTCAAAATCTGGAATACAGTTCGAACATGTTTCACATGAGAGTCCCAGTCATTAGAAAAAATCAAGATATCATCCAAATAAACAATCAGAAACTTGTCCACAAAATCCCTGAAAATGTCATTCATGAAGGACTGGAAGACGGAAGGAGCATTAGTGAGCCCAAAGGGCATCACAAGGTACTCAAAATGCCCTTCAGGGGTGTTAAATGCCGTCTTCCATTCATCCCCGTGCTTAATGCGAATAAGGTTATACGCCCCCCTGAGGTCAAGCTTGGTAAACCAAGTAGCGTTTTTCACCCTGGAAAACAGGTCAGAAATCAAGGGTAACGGGTATTGATATTTCACAGTAATATTGTTCAAGAGACGATAATCAATACACGGCCTTAATGAACCATCTTTTTTGGCCACAAAGAAAAAACCGGCACCTAAGCGTGAAGAGGATGGTCTGATATGACCCTTCTCCAATGATTCCTTGATATAAGACCGCATAGCGTCATGTTCAGGTACAGACAAGTTAAAAAGGCGACCTTTAGGGAATTTACTACCTGGCACTAATTCAATAGCGCAGTCATAGCTCCTATGGGGAGGTAAGGATGCAGATTTACTTTCGCTAAACACATCAGAAAAATCAAACAAAAAGTCAGGAACATCCTCAGCCTGGGGGAGGCAGAAAAAACAGGAGTGTTGGTATTAACACATTGGCAGCCCCAACTGGTTACAGACACAGATTTCCAATCCAAAACAGGATTATGAGACTGTAACCAAGGGAAACCCAGCACGATAATGTCATGCAGATTATATAGAACCAAAAATTTGCAGCACTCCTGGTGATCAGGTTCAACCCTCATTATCACCTGAGTAGAGAACTGAGGTTTATTCTCAGCCAAAGGGGTAGAATCGATCCCCAGTAGGGGAATAGACTTCTGTAGAGGTATCAAGGGAAACCCACAACGTTTAGCAAAATCATAATCCATCAGGTTAATAGCTGCTCCAGAATCAACGAAAGCCTGAGCAGAAAATGAGGACAGAGAGCATATCAGAGTGACATTTAACAAAAACTTAGTCTGAACACTACCCAAGACAACCGAGCGTGCAAAACGTCTTCCCCGCTTAGGGCAGACTGAAATAGCATGAGAGGCATCACCACAGTAGAAACATAACCCATTGCGCTTTCGAAACTCATGACGCTGTGCCCCAGACACCACTCCATCACACTGCATGGGCTCAGCAGCTGGCTCACAAGGCAACACCACTCCACGCATACTTCTCCGCTCACGCAAACGTCTGTCAATTTGAATCGCTAATGACATAGAATCATTGAGACCAGAGGGGACAGGGAATCCCACCATAACATCCTTTACATTATCCGACAGACCCTTCCGGAAAAGGGCCGCCAAAGCGTCGTCATTCCACTTGGTCAGGACTGCCCACCTACGGAATCTCCGACAGTATAACTCAGCGTCATCAAGCCCCTGATTTAATGCCAACAAGGCTTTTTCAGCTTGATCAGTGACATTAGGCTCATCGTACAATAACCCCAAAGCCTGAAAAAATGCATCAACATCACTCAAAACAGGATCCCCAGGTATCAGGGAAAAAGCCCAATCCTGAGGATCTCCGCGCAGGAGAGAGATGACAATTTGAACCTGCTGCGCTGCGTTCCCTGAGGAGTTAGATTTTAAGGCAAGAAACAATTTACAATTATTTTTGAAATTCTGAAACTTAGCTCGATCCCCTAAAAACAAATCTGGCATGGGGATCCTAGGTTCCACAACAGGCAACCCAGCAAGATAGATAGCAATACTCCGAACCTCAGTGGCAAGCTGATCCACACGGCCAGACAACTGTGCAAACTCCATTGGGAGAAAAGATCCTCCCCAGCACCCAGAGATACAGAGGGAAAAAAAAAAAAAATGCAACAAACAGAAAAATATCTCTGACAACTTTTCTTCCTTCAAAATATTTTTTCCCTTCTGTGAGTACCATACAATTTTTATGGCCGGTGATACTGTTATGTTACGGTAGCTGAGGAGTGCAGGTAAAAAAAGAAATACACCAGAGCAGTTGGAATCTATGAGATTGCAGTACCCTGACTAACCACCGCAACTAGAGGCAGCCGTGGAGCGTTCCTACGTTGGTCCTAGACGCCTCGTCACAGCCTGAGAAACTAACTACACCTAAAGATAGAAATAGGAAAGCTATCTGCCCCGGAGCAGAACCCCAAAGATAATAGAAAGCCCCCAAACATGTAATGGCGGTTAGACAAGAGGAAATACTGACACAGAAAGAAAATAGTATGAGCAAACGCTGGGGCCCAAACTATCTAAATAGAAAAGGATAGGAAGGGTACTTACTGCAATCTCAGAAAACCCTGAAAAAACACCAACTCTACTAATTTCAAAATCACCTGAGATCACACGACCTATACCACCTAAATTAGTTCTCTGGTGTAACAAAAACAAAACAGCAGCCACTGAAAAAAAACTGGAAAAAGCAAAAGTACAAAACACAGTGGCTGGACTAAACTGAGAGGGCAAAAGCCCCCGGAGGGGACCCTGAAGGCCCCCACAGAAGTGCAGGACAAAATGCAAAAATATAGCAAAAACACAAAATAAGAAATTGTCTTATCTGATAGCAGGAGATGCAGACACGACACAGCAGGCTACAAGGGAAACTGGAAAGAAGGATTCAGACCAGAACAATTGATCACCGGCAACCCTGATGGGAAAATGACTCCCTTACATAAGACCAATCCGTAACACCTGATTCCCAGTCCTCACAATCCTCACTAGTACCGCTTGTAACCACCAGAGGGAGCCTCTGCTCAGAACTCATCTCAAACCCATTCACAACAGCTGTCTTCCACTCGTCCCTCAACGGATGCGAATTAGGTTATAGGCACCACGTAGATCTAGCTTAGAAAATACCTTTGCTCCCTGGAGCCTATCAAAGAGCTCAGAGATTAGGGGCAATGGGGACTTATTCTTGACGGTGATGGCGTTAAGACCCCTGTAGTCAATACACGGATGTAATTCTCCGTTCTTCTTCTGCACGAAGAAGAACCCCGCCCCTGCTGGTGACACCGACTTCCTAATGAACCCTCTTGCCAGATTCTCCTGAATATACTGGGACATGGCCTCCGTCTCAGGAAGCGAGAGGGGATAGACTCTTCCCCGAGGAGGTTCTGCTCCAGGCAAGAGATCAATAGGACAGTTGTAGGGGTGATGAGGCGGAAGAGTCTCCGCCGCCTTCTTGGAGAAAACGTCTGTGTATGACCAATAACACTGGGGAAGAGGCGTAAGGTCTACGGGTATTTCTGTGGTGGTGACCTGAATGCACTCCCTGACCCACCTGCCTCTACATGAGTCACCCCAACCCAGTATCCTCCCAGAGGACCACTCAATATGGGGAAAGTGGTGACGGAGCCAAGGTATTCCAAGCAAAACCTCGTCTATTCCCTCGGGCAGGACAAGAAAGGAAATACTCACCTGATGGGAAGGGGACATAGATAAAGTGAGAGGGATAGTCTGGTGGGTGATTTGTGAGTCGATCCATTCACTACTCGCACAGTCACCGGTTTGGCAAGCATCACCTGAGTTATAGTGTGGCGGAGAGTAAAGGCAGTGGAGATGAAATTCCCCTCGGCTCCAAAATCCACACAGAGCTCGATGGTGAGAGTGGATGGACCTACAGTAGTGTTGAGCGATACGATACCGCAAGTATCGGGTATCGGCCGATATTAGCTGTATCGGCCTTTCGATACTTTGTTACGATATTTTCCATATATCGTATACCGGAATCGGAAGTTCCCATAATTCTTTGAGAGGCAATGTGATTTTAGTCAGCCAATGAGGAATCCTAAGAAGTGTGGGCACATCCTGTACTGCTGCGGTCATGTTAACTAATGGCATGGCTGTGATTGGATGCTGAAATGATGTCAGAATGCACTATAAAAGGTGCCGCCGCCATTTTAGAGTCACTGTGCTGTGAATTCAGTTAGGGACAGAACGCTGCTGTGCTGACTCTGAGGGACAGTTAGAGATTGCGATTTAGTGTAGTGTGCTTTAGGCAGGCTAGCACCAACCGCTGTGTAAAGCTTCCTTTTGCCTGCAGTGTTGTTTTAACAGCTCTGCAAGGTGTGTGTGAGTGCAGGTGACGCTGCAGTTTGCTCTGCATGCAACGCTGTCTGTAGGCATCTGCACGTGTCACTCACAGACTCTTTTTTTTTTTTCTTCAGTGTAATTCTTGCTGCTCCATGCAATTTAAATTTTAGTGTGACGCGCTTCCATCCGTATCCAATACATTGGTTGCAAACACTATAGAAGTAGACAAAGGAGTAGCCTTTCACAGATTGTGAACAGTTGTGTTTCAGTGTTCACTTCAGTCTGTGTTTTTTATTTTTTGAGTGCACATCACGCTCCAGTTACTTGTTCAAGCACTGCTGCTTGTACTCTGCTGAGCGTGTCTCAGTGCCTCATCCTTTTCATTTCTCTCCAGTTGGTTCTGCTCCATTCCATTTAAATAAATATAATCTATTAGTGTGACGCGCTTCCATCCGTATCAAATACATTGGTTGCAAACACTATAGAAGTAGACAAAGGAGTAGCCTTTCACAGATTGTGAACAGTTGTGTTTCAGTGTTCACTTCAGTATGTGTTTTTTATTTTTTGAGTGCACATCACACTCCAGTTACTTGTTCAAGCACTGCTGCTTGTACTCTGCTGAGCGTGTCTCAGTGCCTCATCCTTTTCACTTCTCTCCAATTGGTTCTGCTCCATTCCATTTAAAATAAATATAATCTATTAGTGTGACGCGCTTCCATCCGTATCCAATACATTGGTTGCAAACACTATAGAAGTAGACAAAGGAGTAGCCTTTCACAGATTGTGAACAGTTGTGTTTCAGTGTTCACTTCAGTCTGTGTTTTTTATTTTTTGAGTGCACATCACGCTCCAGTTACTTGTTCAAGCACTGCTGCTTGTACTCTGCTGAGCGTGTCTCAGTGCCTCATCCTTTTCATTTCTCTCCAATTGGTTCTGCTCCATTCCATTTAAAATAAATATAATCTATTAGTGTGACGCGCTTCCATCCGTATCAAATACATTGGTTGCAAACACTATAGAAGTAGACAAAGGAGTAGCCTTTCACAGATTGTGAACTGGTACTGTTTTTTTGCCTGTGATGGGGTTGGTCCTCCTGCGACAATATGAAATGTGCATGTTTTTCTTTCATAATGTTGATCTACTGTATTTTTTTAAAACTTTTTTTTTGCTGTGATGTGGTTGGTCTTCCTGCGACAATATGAAATGTGCATGTTTTTGTATCATAATGTTGATCTAGTGTTTTTTTTTAACCCCTCTCTGACATCCGACGTACTATCCCGTCCATGAAACCTGTGACAATCTGACCATGGACGGGATAGTACGTCATAGCGATCAGCTGCTCTCCCGGGGGGAGCGCAGCTAATCGCCGCCGGGTGTCAGCTGATTATCACAGCTGACACCCAGGACTGTGTGCCAGGAGCGGTCACGGACCGCTCCCGGCACATTAACCCCTGGCACACCGTGATCAAACATGATAGCGGTGTACCGGGGGCACAGGGGAGCATTGCGCAGGAAGGGGGCTCCCTGCGAGCTCCCCTGAGACCCTCAGAACAGCGCAATGTGATCGCGCTGTTCTGAGGGCTTCCTCCCTCCCAGGACCCGGATCCAAGATGGCTGCCGGGTCCTGCAGGGAGGCGGCTTCATCAGTGCCTGCTGAGAGCAGGCACTGAGAAGCCTGCAGCGCTGCCTGTGAGATCGCTGATCTCACAGAGTACTGTGCACACTGTGAGACCAGCGATCTGACATTTTACAGTGATGTCCCACCCTGGGACAATGTAAAAAAGTAAAAAAAATAAAAATAAACATTTGTAAAAAAAAATCCTAAATAAATAAAAAAAAAAAAAAAATATTCCCCAATAAATTCATTTCTTCCTGTAAATAAAACAATAAAAGTACACATATTTGGTATCGCTGCATCCGTAACGACCCCCCCTATAAAACTGTCCCACTAGTTAACCCCTTTTTTGAACCCCTTAAAAAAAAAAGCCAAAAAATCAGTGCTTTATCATCATACCGCTGAACAAAAAGTGGAATAACACGCGATCAAAAAGACCGATATAAATAATCAAGGTACCGCTATCTTGTCCCGCAAAAAACGAGCCGCCATACAGCATCATCAGCAAAAAATTAAAAAAGTTATAGCTCGCAGAATAAAGCGATGCAAAAATAATAATTTTTTATATAAAATTGTTTTTATTCTATTAAAGCGCCAAAACATAAAAAAAGATATAAATGAGGTATCGCCGTAATCGTACTGACCCGACGAATAAAACTGCTTTATCAATTTTACCACACGCGGAACGGTATAAACGCCTCCCCCAAAAGAAATTCATGAATTGCTGATTTTTGTTCATTCTAACCTCCCAAAAATCGAAATAAAAAGCGATCAAAAAATGTCACGTGCTCAAAAATGGTACCAATAAAAACGTCACCTCGTACCACAAAAAATATGACCTCACATGACTCTGTGGGCCAAAATATGCAAAAATTATAGCTCTCAAAATGTGGCGATGCAAAAAACTATTTTTTGCAACAAAAAGCGTCCTTTAGCATGACAGCTGCCGATCATAAAAACCCGCTATAAATAGTAAATCAACCCCCCTTTATCACCCCCTTAGTTAGGGAAAAATAATAAAATTAAGAAAATGTATTTATTTCCATTTTCCCATTAGGGTTAAGGTTAGGGTTGCGGCTAAAGTTAGGGTTAGGGTTGGCGCTAAAGTTAGTATTAGGGTTATTGTTGGGATTAGGGTTACGGGTGTGTTAGGGTTAGGTTTGTGGTTAGGGTTGGGACTAGGGTTAGGGGTGTGTTGGGGTTAGGGTTGGAGTTAAAATTGGGGGGTTTCCGATGTTTAGGCACATCAGGGGCTCTCCAAATGTGACATGGCGTCTGATCTCAATTCCAGCCAATTCTGCCTTGAAAAAGTCAAATGGTGCTCATTCACTTCTGAGCTCTGCCATGCGTCCAAACAGTATTTTATCCCCACATATGGGGTATCAGCGTACTCTGGACCCCAAGAGTTATTGTGCAATTTGTCCTATTTCTTCTGTTACCCTTGGGAAAATAAAAAACTGGGAGCAAAAATATCATTTTTTTAAAAAAAAAAAGATTTTTTTTTTTGTTTTTATGGCTGTACGTTATAAATTTCTGTGAAGCACTTGGGGCTTCATAGCGCTCACCACACATCTAGAAAAGTTCCTTGTGGGGTCTATTTTCCAAAATGGGGTCACTTGTGGGGGGTTTCCACTGTTTAGGCGCATCAGGGGCTCTCCAAATGCGACATGACGCCCCCAGACCATTCCGAGCTCCAATGTGTACCCATACAGTAGTTTTCTCCCACATATTGGGTGTCCGCGTACTCAGGACAAATTGGACAAAAACTTTTGGGGTCCAATTTCTCCTGTTACCCTTGTGAAAATAAAATATTGGGGCGAAAAAAATAATTTTTGTAAAAAAAAAAAATATTTTTTATTTTTACGGCTGTACGTTATAAACTTCTGTGAAGCACTTGGAGGTTCAAAGTGCTCACCAGTCTAGGGTTGAGCATTCCGATACTTCCGATACCTGAAATCCAATGTAAGTCTATGGGAACAAAATATCGGAAGTAAGTATCGGAAGTACTTCCGATATTTTGTTCCCATAGACTTACATTGGATTTCAGGTATCAGAAGTATCGGAATGCTCAACCCTACGTCACCACACATCTAGATAAGTTCCTTGAGGGGTCTAGTTTCCAAAATGGTGTCATTTGTCGGGGGTTTCCACTGTTTAGGAAGATCAGGAGCTCTCCAAACACGACATGGCATCCAGCCAATTCTGAATTGAAAAAGTCAAACGGCACTCCTTCCCTTCCAAACTCTGCCATGCACCCAAACAGTGGTTTACCCGCAGATATGGGGTATCAGCGTACTCAGGACAAATTGCACAATAGCTTTTGGAGTCTTGTTACCCTTGGGAAAATAAAAATTGGGGTGAAAAGATCATTTTTGTGGAAAAAATATGATTTTTTAATTTTACGGCTCTACGTTATAAACTTGTGTGAAGCACTTGGGGGTTCAAATTGCTCACCAAAGATCTAGATAAGTTCCTTAGGGGGTCTAGCTTCCCAAATGGGGTCACTTGTGGGGGGTTTCCACTGTTTAGGCACATCAGGGCTCTCAAAATGCAACATGGCATCCAATCTCAATTCCAGCCAATTTTGGTTGGAAAAAGTCAAATGGTGCTCCTTCCATTCCGAGCTCTGCCGTGCACCCAAACAGTGGTTCTCCCCCACATATCGGGTATCAGCGTACTCAGGAAAAATTGGACAACAACTTTTGTGGTCCAATTTCTCCTGTTACCCTTGGGAAAATAAAAAATTAGTGACTAAATATAATTTTTGTGGGAAAAAAATAGGATTTTTTATTTTCATGCCCGGGCATTATAAACTTGTGTAAAGCACTTGGGGGTTCAAAGTGCTCACCAAAGCTCTATATAAGTTCCTTAGGGGTCTAGTTTCCAAAATGTGGTCACTTGTGGGGGGTTTCTGCTGTTTAGGCTCATCTGGGGTACTGCAAACGGAACATGACCCCCATCAACGTCTGCATTCCAAAACGTTACTACTTCCTTTCCAAGCCCTGCCGTGCGCCCAAACAGTTTCCCCCCCCCATATTGGGTATCAGCGTACTCAGGACAAATTGGACAACAACTCTTGGGGTCCAATTTCCTTGGGAAAAATCAAAAATTTGGGACTAAAAAATAATTTTTGTGGAAAATTGTTTCTTTTTTTTTTTCACACCCAGGCATTATAAACTTTTGTGAAACACTTGTTGGTTCAAAGTGGTCACAACAGATCTAGATAAGTTCCTTAGGGGGTCTAGTTTCCAAAATGGTGTCACTTGTAGGGGGTTTCCACTGTTTAGGCGCATCAGGGGCTCTCCAAACGTGACATGGCATCCAATCTCAATTCCAGCCAATTTTAGTTTGAAAAAGTCAAACGGCGCTCCTTCCCTTATGAGCTCTGCTGTGCGCACAGACAGTGGTTTTCCCCCACTTATGGGGTATTGGCATACTCAGGAGAAATTGCACAACAACTTTATCTGTCCATTTTCTTCTTTTACCCTTGTGAAAATAAAAAAAAAGTTTGTAAAAGATCATTTTTGTGGCTAAAAAGTTAAATATTCATTTTTTCCTTCCACGTTGCTTCAGCTCCTGTGAAGCACCTGAAGGGTTAATAAACTTCTTGAATAGTGTCACTTTTGGGTATTTTCTGCTATATAGACCCTCAAAGTGACTTCAAATATGAGGTGGTCCCTTAAAAAAATGGCTTTGTAAATTTTGTTGTAAAAATGAGAAATCACTGGTCAACTTTTAACCCTTATAATTTCCTAAGAAAAAAAATATTTGATTCCAAAATTGTGCTGATGTAAAGTAGACATGTGGGAAATGTGATTTCTTAACTATTTTGTGTGACATACTTCTCTGTTTTAAGGGAATAAAAATTCAAAGTTTGAAAATTGCTAAATTTTCAAAATTTTAGCCATATTTGCATTTTTTTCAAAAATAAACGCAAGTTATATCGAATAAATTTTACTTCTAACGTGAAGTACAATATGTCATGAGAAAACAATCTCAGAATCGCGAAGATCCGTTGAAGATTTCCAGAGTTATAACCTCATAAAGAGACAGTGGTCAGAATTGTAAAAATTGGCCCAGTCATTAACGTGCAAACCACCCTTGGGGGTGAAGGGGTTAAAAAAAAATTTTGGCATGTGATGTGGTTTGTCTTCCTGCGACTATCTGAAATGTGCATGTATTTCTATCATAATGTTGACTTTTTTTTTTTTTAATTTTTGGGCCTGTGATGGGGTTGCTTCACCTGCTACTATCTGAAATGTGCATGTTTTTCTATCATAATGTTGATCTATTGTTTTAGTTTTTATTTTTTTTTGCCTGTGATGGTGTTGCTCCTCATGCTACTATCTGAAATGTGCATGTTTTTATATCATGTTTATTTTATTTATTTATTTTTTTTATTTATTTTTTTTTTGCCTGTGATGGTGTTGCTTATCATATAATTATCTGAAATGTGCATGTTTTTCTATCATAATGTTGATCTATTGTTTTGTTTTTTTAAATTTGTTTGGCCTGTGATGGGGTTGCTTCTCCTGCTACTATCTGAAATGTGCATGTTTTTCTATCATGTTTATTTTAGTTTTTATTTTATTTTTTTTTGCCTGTGATGGTGTTGCTCCTCATGCTACTATCTTAAATGTGCATGTTTTTATATCATAATGTTTAAATTAATTTTTTTTTTTTACTTTTTTTTTTTAGGATGGGGTGGTTCCCCCTGGTACTGTATCAAGTGTGCATTTTTTGCAGTGATAGGGTGGTTCCCCCTGGTACTGTTTATGGGTCCAATTAATGACGGGATGTTGTGTTCCGTAAAGCATAAAGCTCAATCCTGTCCATGTTTGAATCTTATATTTTAAAACAGGGACAATCAATACATATAAACACAGTTCCATTTTGTCTGTTTATTCCACAGCAGAAGAATTGAAGCTGCAGCAGAACGCGCGCAGGACATCCTGGATGCTAGGAGGGCAGCCAGCAGAAAGTAAATATGACATTCCCCATTTCCCTAAAAATTACATGTTTGTTTTTCTCTTTCAGCCAGGGACAAGGAATAAACATATATTCACTGTCCCTTTTTGTGTCCTTACTCAACAGCAGAAGACGTCAATGAGAGGCGGCGGCGGCTGCAGCAACAGTTGAAGAGAGGGGAGGAGATGACATACAAGCTCGGAGTATAGCCAGCAGAAAGTAACTATGACATCCACCATTTTGCACTAAATTACATGTTTGTTTTTCTTTCAGCCATGGACAAGGAATAGTATATTCACTGTCCCTTTTTACTCAACAGCAGAAGACGGCAAAGACAGGCGGCGGCTGAGGCGCCAGCAGCAGCAAGCCGAGAGGAGGAGAGACGGGCACAGAGGACAGCTAGCAGAAAGTAAATATTACATCCCCCATTTACCTAAAAAATAACATGTTTGTTTTTCTGTTTCAGCCAGGGACAAGGAATATAGAAATATATTCACTGGCCCTTTTTGTGTCTTTCTTCCACAGCAGAGACCGTCAAACAGCTGCTGCAGCTGCTGCAATGGCGGCTATGGCAGAAGAAGCGGCGGCATCAGCAGCAGCAGCAGCAACTCCTCCCTCCCAGCCACTTGAGCCCGAGCAAGACACATCTTCTGGGAGCCCTCCTACCCATCGTCAGCAATTGGCGGTAAAAATATCTAATTTTTTTTTCTCTCCACAATCCATCTGTGGGGGTTCCATGAAAAATGCCCACATGAAAAATGCCCACAGAAAAAACCCCACAGTCATGAATGCCCACAGGAAAATTGCCCACACAGAATTTTGCCCACATGGAAATTTGCCCACGCAGAATTTTGCCCACGCAGAATTTTGCCCACATGGAAATTTGCCCACATGGACATTTGCCCACGCAGAATTTTCCCCACAAGGAAATTTGCCCACACAATTTTGCACCATTGCAGCATCACAAAGTTTTGGATCTGTGATATTTGAGGTGCAAGGATGTTCACATGATATGCAATAATCTTGTAATTTTGGGTTGACCTAGTGCAAAAATGTTGCAGATCTGTGCTTTGCAAACACATTTGTACCAGTCTGTTATGATCATCAATAGATATAATGTGTCTCATCACTCACTGATTCTGCCTTAGGCCGGCGTCACACTGGCGACAGAATCGGACGACTGCAATGCGATGAAAAATCGTATTGCAGTCTGCCCTATGTTAATCTATGGAGCAGCTCCCAGTATCAGATTTTTTGTGGTCCGTTTTAAACGTCCGTGTGCAATCGCAGCATACTGCGATTGTCACCGATTGTGGGTCGACTATCGCCAATGCAAGTCTATGGGAGCGATGAAAAATCTGATTACAAACGGACTGCATGTGTGACTTGCGATGAAATCGCATCGGTGTCCTTTAGAAAAGCCGGCAATTCATCCCCGGCTATACTGTAAAATCACACTGACAGCTTTAATAAAGACTAGAAAGAATAGATATACACACATAGAATACATTATATATATATATATATATATATATATATATGTAATTGTGACATGTATATATATATATATATTTATATTTACTAGACTTCTACATACTGTAATAGCCGCAAATTCAATTGCCGGTTTCTGTGAAATCACAGAAGCCGACATGAAATGATACATTGTTTCCACACAGTTAACCATGTCATTTCCTGTATTTTGATATTTGTTTAGAACTTACAATTACATGAGTGTATTTGTGCTAAATTTCAGACATGTAGGGGTTAATTAAAGGTGTAAATTCGTTGACAAAAAAATGCGTGGGCTCCCGCTGTATTTTCTCCACCAGACAGACAAAGCAAGCGAGTGGGGGCAGATAATAATAGCCTAGGGAGGGTACTTTTTTTTGTGCCCCCCCTGGCTACTAACATCTGCCCCCAGACACCCCAGAAAGGGCAAATCTATAATTAGATTCGCCCTTTCTGGCACTTTGCCCGTCTATTCCCAATGCCCTGTAGCGGTGGCGAATGGGTTAATAATCTCACCTTAATGTCACCTTAGTATTGAAAGGTGACCTTAAGGCAGGTTAATAATTGAGAGCTGTCAATTAGACAACTATCAATTATTAATCCTATTGAAGTAAATAAAAAAACACACAACACTTTAAGAATAAATAATTTTAATGAAATAAAAACACATATTTTTGACCATCTTTTATTTAAGTCTTAATCCGTTCGAAGCCCTTGTTCTTCTAAAATAAATATAAAATAATAAAACAACATTATTCTTACCTATCTGGCAATCTGTCACGTCCCACGATGTAATCCTTCACAAAGGGTTAACTAGCAATCAGATAAGCAGGGCAAGTAATCCTGCGTGCTCATCTGATAGCTCCTGAATGAATGAGCTTATCTCCTGCTGACAGGAGAGGATGTGATTCATGAATGAAGCTTAATTGATTGTATCCACTTTCACCTTAGGTCAGGTCACTCAAGTGAAAGTGGCAATAAATCAATTAAGCTCCATTCATGAATCTATTCCTCTCCTTTCGCTGGGAGAGTAACTGATTCATTCAGGGGAATACAGGTCTGAGACAGCATTATTAGCTCTCTGCGACCTGTAACCTGTTAACCCTTTCTGATGGATTACAGCGTGGGACCTGACTGTACTTCGGATTGGTAAGAATCATTTTGCTTTTTTATTTTATTTTTATTACAGGAAATGGTTTTAGCAGGAAAATAAAATATTGTCAAAAACTGTGTGATTATTTCATTAAACTTCTTTTTATTAAACTGTGTGTGTTTGATTTTTCTATCATACAATAGGATTAATAATTGATAGTTGTCTAATTGACAGCTCTCAATTATTAACCTGCCTTAAGGTCACCTTTCAATACTAAGGTGACATTAAGGTGAGATTATTAACCCATTCGCCACCGCTACAGGGCAATGGGAATAGACGGGCAAAGTGCCAGAAAGGGCGAATTTAATTATAGATTTGCCCTTTCTGGGGTGTCTGGGGGCAGATGTTAGTAGCCAGGGGGGGCACAAAAAATGTACCCTCCCTAGGCTGTTATTATCTGCCCCCACTCGCTTGCTTTGTCTGTCTGGTGGAGAAAATACAGCGGGAGCCCACGCATTTTTTTTCAACGAAATTACACCTTTAATTAACCCCTACATGTCTGAAATTTTGCACAAATACACTCATGTAATTGTAAGTTCTAAACAAATATCAAAATACAGGAAATGACATGGTTAACTGTGTGGAAACAATGTATCATTTCATGTCGGCTTCTGTGATTTCACAAAAGCCGGCAATTGAATTAGCGGCTATAACAGTATGTAGAAGTCTAGGAACTATAAATATATGTATATATATGTCACAATGACATGTATATATATATGTATATATATATATATATGTGTTCTATGTGTATATATCTATTCTTTTTTTTGTGATTGAAATACTATTCTTTTGGATCCATTATATGTCAGTTTTGCAAGCCTGCGAGAAAATCTCGCAAGTCGGATGAAAATCGGATGTTACAAGGTACACACACATGCGACTAAATCGCATCTTTGAAGGAAAATCGGATGCCAGAAGGATGTGTGATGTTTGCATTTTGATCCGACAATCGACCGTCTAAAACCGACCGATTTTTTGTCGTTGTGTGTGACGCCGGCCTTACACCTCCCCCAGTTCAGCACATGGAGCACATACTGAGCTCAGGAAAAACCAGCAAGCCATGTGATCCAGGGGATATCTATTACTGCTATCTGTACTCACAGGAATCACTGTTTTATTTGTGGTGTTACATAGGACTGCGGAAACATTTACTACACTACCTGTACTCTGGAGTATCACTGTTATCTGTGGTGTTACATAGGACTGCAGAGGACATATACTACATTATCTGTCTTCAGTTATCATTGTGTTTTCTGTGGTGTTACATAGGACTGCAGGTAACATCTACTACATTACCTGTACTCAGCTATCACTGTGTTATCTGTGGTGTTACATAGGAACATACGCCAAGACAATCATCTCTTGCGAGAAGCCTTCTCCATCATAGAACAGATGGTAATTTGCCTAACCCCAAGACTATCAAGTTTGATATTCCGGAAAAGTACAGTCAACTGCTCCTTCATGATTCCGGAAAGGACGATAGAAATAGAATTCTGGTTTTAGGCGATAGAGATCTTGTGCTGGAACTGAACAAAGATACCATCTATGGAGATGGCACTTTTGATAAAGTGCCCAACATGTTTTACCAACTGTACACTTGGCATGCCAAGGTGGGTAACTCATATCCACCATGTTTGTACATTCTACTACAAACAAAGGATATGAGGATGTATAAGAGAATGTTTGATTCCAAATCTGGCACCTCAAAAGGTTTTAGTTGATTTTGAGAAGGCTTGTATAACTGCAGTCAGCATTGCCTTTCAACATGCTGAGGTCAAAGGTTGTTATTTCCTTCTGTGTCAGAGCCTCTTTAGAAAAATAAAAAAATGTTGGTTTGAAGACAGAATATGAAAGTATTATCGACGCAAAAATGACACTGAAGTCTCTTGCTGCACTGGCCTTTGTGCCAATAGAAGATGTGAGGTGTGTTTTTGATCAGCTTGCTGCCACATTCCCAGATGAAGACTGCTATAATGAAGTTCTCACATACTTTTTTTCTACATATATTGAGGGTGCAGCTGGTAGAGATCCACAATTTCCTATATGAATATGGAATCATTATGAAGCAGCCCTGGAACAGTCACCAAAAACGACAAACTATTGTGAGGGATTTCACAATGCACTTAACTCCTTGTTCAACTGCAGTCATCCCAGCTTGTGGTTTCTTTTTGATGGATTGCAGAGGGACCTGGCTTGCCACAAATTAACACTGGCTAATGCACAGGCAGGTCGCCTTGAGATAAAAAAGAGGAGGTATGAGGCACTGTATCAGACAGTTCCACCTCTGTAGAGGACTATCCCCAGGTTCAAGATAAACTTAAGTACTTAAGGAGATTGGCTAATTTGCCGTAAAATGGCTGCTTTGCAGGTGTGCAATGATTGTATAATAAAATAGTTATTGTTGTTACTATACGTTTTTAAAGGGGTATTATCGCCAAATGGCTCTTCAGCCTGTACTTACCTGCTCCCAGCGCTCCCGGGTCCTCTCTGCACAGGCTGGAAGGCTGCAGTCTCGGTTTTCACGCAGGCTGCAGCTGACCGCCCACAAGTCCCAGGCCTGGCAACCTGACGCCATCCGGGACACAGTCGCTGTACGGCTGTTTCCGCTCCGGCTGTCATGGCAGCAGGATGCTGGGGCCTGGGGAACTGAGCAGCTGGATGCAGCGCAAGCCCCTCCGCCTCTCACGCCTGCTCGCTTCAACCACCCCTTCACTAGGCCTGCTCTGACCTGTGCCCAGAAACTCCTGTTTCCGGTGCTACCTGGTGCAGGGGAGAGAACAGCATGTTGAGGCAGACATGTGGCCCAGTATCTCTCTGCTGTGACGCATTCTCCTCTCCATCAGGTGGTGCCGCCTGAGGCGAGCGATACACCTCGGCTCATTATAGGTGCACCCCTCGGATGTAGAAAGCAAGAGTGAAGAATGTGATCAATCTCCCATGTGGCCAATTTTCCATATGGGATTGGCTAATTTGCAGTAAAATGTCAACCTTGCAGGTGTGCAATGAATGTTTAATTAAATGGAGTTATTGTTAATGTCATAATTAAATGGAGTTATTATTATACATTTTTAATAAACGGTTATTTTGGCCATGTGTGCAATTTTCTTTTCCTTGTGGGCAATTTTCCTATGGGCGATCATAACTGTGGGCATTTTTCCTGTGTGCAATTTTCTGTGTGGGCAAATTTCCGTGTGGGCAAATTTCCATGTGGGCAAATTTCCTGTGGGCATTCATGACTGTGGGGTTTTTCCTGTGGGCATTTTTCCTGTGGGCATTTTTCTTTTGGGCATTTTTCTGGTCACCGTATACTTTTTTCATTTTCAGATAATGTGTATGGTAATGGTTTTTTTTTCTATTTTAATTTCACAGGCTTCACAGCGTGCTCCCGACTTCGGACACGGAGGAGGGGCTGGACGTTGAACTCATGATTGATCTGGTCCGAGAAAGGGAGCCACTGTGGAACATGGGGGACCACCGGCATTCGGATCAAGTTGTGACCCCGGCTCTGGGAGGACCGCTGGGAGGACTCGATGTTAGGTCCCAGACTAAACACAGTAAGTATAGTTCATGTTGCTGACTGTAAAGCTGTGTTTCCAAAACTTCAGTCCTCGTGTCACCCACGCTTCATGTTTTCATGATTTCCTTTTGTGAAACACTATGGAAATACTGAAAACATGACCTCTGGGGACACGAGGAATGAAGTTTGGGAAACACTGATGTTGTATAGTAACCAATGTGTGCTTTCTCGTTTCAGGGGAGAGAATTGTGAAGCTGTGGCGGTCTGTGAGGGATCGCTTTAAGAAGGAATTCAACAAGGAGATGCGGGCCCTGAGTGGTTCTTCAGGACGCCAGAGCAAATACAAATATGCACGAGCTCTGGCGTTCCTGCGTGAAACAATGGTCACCAGAAGGTAAATATTACCATCAAATGTTAACATCTATCCAATGTTTTTTTTGCAGCCAGGGCCATTCCACATCAATATTTTTATGTTTTTTCTTTCTTCCACAGCACGGTGACCAGCACTCGGGCGCCCGCAGAGTTGGCGCCTTCTAGAGCGATCCCTCAGGAGACCGACACCGAGGGACACTTCGACCGCCCCTCTACATCTGCACCTTCCCACACATTTGATCCCACAGTCCCCTCCACCAGAGCTGGAGCATCGTGGCCACCTGCATTACATGAATCTGCTGGTCAGGATATAGCATTCCCTTTACCCCACCCTTCTGACCCTGCCACCTCTAGTACAGCTGCGAGTACTGGGCGACAGCGTCAGAGGGGTCAGGAAAGGAGCTATGCGCCCGAGTTCTTGCATATGAATGCATCTTTCCAGAACTGTTTAAGGTATTATCTGAACAACTTGCCGCAGGCATTCATCAGATAACCTCCGTAGTTGGTGAGGTAAAGACACTTCTGCAAACTGTGCAGTCAGAAGCAAGAGCATCACCGAACCACAGCTTTTTTAGGTCGGTTGCGGAGCGCATAGATACGCTATCTGCTGACCAGCAGATGTATTGTGATGCACACGTGCCACGCTGCTCTAGTGCAGGTTCTCTCCCATCCACCCCAGTCGTTCCTCCACCTCCCCCCCTACAGCCGCCGTACATCTTCCCCCCTCCACCCGCCGTCCCTCCTCCCCCTCCTATTCAATATCAGCCACCTCTCCGGATCCATCAACCTCCCCAATTACAACCACCTCCCCAGTACCACCCACCTCCCCAACTGCAGTCACCTCCCCAGTACCTGCAACCTACCCACTATCAGCCACCTCCTCGTACCACACTCCTACCTCATACCGATCTCCTTCCCCCTTCCAATTCCCTACCATGTCACCTGCTCCTCCTGCCCAACCCTCCACTCCACCACCACCCACCTGTTCTGCCTTGTCTTCCCATTTTTTAGTCTTTCCACCCCTTCACCTCTTCCTGTTCCTTCCACACCACCATCCTGGTCGTCCCTCCACACTCCCACGGTCGAAGTGTCCCGCAGCCCCTCCAGCAGTATTTCCACCCCACACTACACTGACCTGTGATTGTATATAGTTGTTATTTGCTTTCTTTAAAAAATAATAAACTTTAATAAAAATATAAAGTTTAATAAAAAAAAAGTTTAATACAAAAATATAGTTTATTTCAATGTGAAACATTTGGCAAAAAGGCCTAATTTTCTAAAAATTATATTATTTTTTTTTTTTTTTAATAAAAGTTAAAGTGGTTTACAAATGTTGTCTGTAATTTATTTATAGGATGTTAAGTAACAAATGTATTAAACCAGGTAAACATGTGGGTACACAAACAACATTAGTAAAAAACACCTAACTTTGGCTAAAAGGTTCATAAATTTAACCTTTTTGCCAAAGTTGTGTCCCGGGTTGTGTAGTATGCAAAGTATATTACCTTTTTCCAAAATGTTGTACTTTGTTAGGTTATCCCCTACAACAGGGTTCCCCAACTCCAGTCCTCAAGGCCCACCAACAGATCAGGTTTTCAGGATTTCCTTTGTATTGCACAGGTGAGGCATTTATCACCTGAGCAATACAAAGGAAATCCTGAAAGCATGACCTGTTGGTGTGCCTTGAGGACTGGAGTTGGGGAACCCTGCCCTACAATGTACACTTTTTTGGACAAAAGGTGAAATACTTTTGTAAAACAAACAGCCAGGGACACAACTATGGCAAAAAGGTTACAGACAGTAGAAAACACACAAGAAAGTAGACAAGTAAACTTTTAAAGGTTTATTGTGGGTAAAGAAATTTTTAAATCAACAAATACATTTATCACACTCTGTCATCCTGCCAGTCAACACTACCTTCTGGTGACACAAAGTATTGGGCAAAATGGTCCCTCATTCTTGAAACCGTGACTGTACTGCGAGTGGTAATGTTGTTGTAGTCGTGCAAAGTTGTTTCTTGATTGTGGTCCTCCATAGAAATCGGTTCCTTGGTTAGGACAAAATTATGCAGGACCACGCACGCTTTAACAACATCATCCACAGTCTCGGTCTTCAAGTTAATTGCAGTCAAAAGGACATGCCATTTAGCTGTCATAATCCCAAAGGCACACTCCACCATCCGTCTGGCTCTTGTGAGGCGGTAGTTAAATATCCGCTTTGTATGTGTTAATCCTCTGCTGGCGTACGGCTTCAATAGGTGTTCGGACAGCTGGACTGCCTCATCACCTACACAAACGAATGGCATCGGTGGGCCTGAGGTTTGAGGCAGTGGCCTAGGGGGTGGAAACTGAAAAGTGTTTTCGTACAGTTTACGTCCCATAGCTGAAAGTTTAAACACTTGGGAGTCATTTGACCGTCCATAAGACCCAATGTCCACCGCGATAAACTTGTAGTCTGCATCTGCAATAGCCATCAGGACAACCAAAAAATATATTTTATAGTTGAAGAATTCTGATCCGGTTCCTGAAGGCTTTTGAATGCGGATGTGTTTGCCATCAACAGCGCCAGGCAATTGGGGAACTGGCAGATACATAGAAACTGGTCATTTCAAGCCACCGCTCTGTTGTTGGCTTTGGAAGAAATTCTCCAACCAAACTATCCCACAGAGCACGACAAGTATACTTTATTATGCCGGATAGTGTGGATATTCCCTGGCGGTATTGAAAATGGAGCGATGACAGAGTTTCGCCAGTTGCCAGAAATCTGAAAACAAAATAGAAAATGCAAATTATTTCAGAAACACAGCATTACATGCCAGAACTCAGCTATAACTATTGGAGATACCAAAAATAATAACATCAATGAAAAACACTGTTTTATAAAAAAAATTTTGTCTACTGATATGGTTTTCTAGTTGTCCTGTGATGTTAAATAAATTATAAAATTACAAGTGTGCTCAAGCAAACAGATCCAATACATATAGCTTACCTTATAGTGACCATGAGACGCTCCGCCGGAGAAATCGAGAACCGACAATAGGTGTCCGATTTTTTTTATTTGGTCTCCAACACGCTCATGCAAATCGTCAAAGTTTTCTTTCTTCATCTGCAGATAGGCAAAAAAACTTCTCCGGATTTTCTCGCAGCTCCATGTTCAGTGTAGAATACACACCATGAGTTAATCTCTGTGCCGTGATGGGGTGGATCCACATACGGCGTCGTCTTCGCTGACGCATAATGCACTGCTAAATCTTTCGCTCCTTCTCCATAACTATAAACCTCAAGCGATTCGCCTTAGCAGTAAAATCAACAAGGTTCTTGAAGATATTGCCGATAATGACATCCATGTTCGCCAATCACTTGCTACTTGCTCTTCTCTGCAACCTGCACCTTGCTCCTCTACAACCTGTCAAAGATGGGCTGTAGGAACAGTGTATATATAGGATTACAGTAGCCAATCATGTTTGGAACCCCAAAAAAGGGCGTTCTTAAAAACCGGATCCGGCGCATTCCGTCGAAAACTGACGCAAAACCGGATACACCGGATGAGACGGATCCGGTTTTTTTATGGAGCACAGAACCGGATCCGGTGAAAAACCGGATGCATCTCATCCGGTTTTTCATACTAGTTGCCGGATGCGGCGCTGCGGCAAAATGCCGGGGGCGCCGTCAGGCGCAAAACGGATGTGTGAAAGAGGCCGTGGAGCATAACATCTGAATAGTAAGCTGCCTGACTGTGACAAAGGGGACAATTAAATTTGTTGGAGTAGTCCAGCTGCCTGGCCCTGACAGTGTACAAATAGCTTTAGTGGAGCATCATATCTGAATAGTAAGCTGCCAGACTGTGACAAAGGGGGCAATGAATTTTTTGGAGTAGTCCAGCTGCCTGGCCCTGACAGTGTACAAATAGCTTGAGTGGAGCATCACCTCTGAATAGTAAGCTGCCTGACTGTGACAAAGGGGGCAATTAATTTGGTGGAGTAAAAAAACGTAGATGATCTAACCTTTATTAAAATGAACCATGCATGGGTTTCAAATGATTTTGTCCCACCTTCCCCTCAGGACACATAGGTTGTCAGCAAAATGGCTTGTTTTGTCGTCGTCTTCCTCTGAATTCTCAAAATTCCTCCATTTTCAGCTGCAGAACGTCCAGCATACACCTCAACCTATGTAACTTTTTTCCACCTTTCTATTTGCCCTGCCCCCCCACAGGGCCAGGGTCACCTTCTGGTGCCCCCGGGCTAGTGCCGGTACCCTGAGTAGGTGGGGCTCCCTCTCTCGGGCGATGGCACTGGCACAGGGTCCCTCATAGTACCAAAAAGTGGCTCTGATGGTGGGATGGGCCCTCTCGCCGTCAGACACACGGGCATACTATGAGGGGCCCTGTGCCAGTGCTGGCACACATGACTGGGCCCCCCCTGCTTGCTTATGGCCCCAGGACTCGCAATAGTTCTCTCTCCCTGCTCCACAGCAGAGGAGTCTTGGCACTGAAATCATTCACAGGGACAGACACTACCAATTTTGGTAACTGATCCATGCTGGTTAAGACTTAGCTATGGCCTGTCCTGCTGGCCTCAACCTTACGATGCTCAATGCCATTGGCTTCCATTTAGAATGGACGTCGACTTACAATTGGATGCATTGGTGGTTTATGGTGATCTTTCACACTTTTACTAGTAACAGACGTTTGATAATCGTGGCACCCTTTTTAAATGTCTCCTCTCCTGCCAATCCAATAGTATTGCCATATGTTAATCTACTTTGTGAACATGAACAATACAAACATGAAGTAACTGAAAAAGATGAAAAAAATATTTACACAGACTGCTTTACTAGGTCTGTGTGTTAAGAATAAAATGTCGACTTTTTAAACTGTACCCAGAGATGTTCTTAAAACCCTGACCACACTTTTGTATATACGATGGGCGACTGCAAATTTCGAGTGCCGACCCAGAATTATTGACCGTGGGTCCAAATTTTTACAGTCAGTTCTCGACATAGTCTCCCTTGAGGGTAGGGCCGGACTGGGACTTAAATTCAGCCCTGGCATGTGAAGGTGCACAGGCCCACTTGTCATCTATTCTATTATTTCTAAACACTGTTTTTTGGTGAGTACTTTGTATCTCCGTTCATACTGCACCCACACACACAAATGATGCACCATTTGAAAGGTAAACTTGCCCCCTTCAGGAGAAAATAGCCAAACAAACCACACATCCACAATTTTATCACTAAATACAGTTTAGACATTTATTTCCATAAACCTACAGAAAGAAACAATGACCTGCAAGTGGCGCCTCAACCGGAAGACATTTTTTGGCATCTACTTATCAAACCAATTTATCGTATTACCAATAGTGTTGAGCATTCCGATACCGCAAGTATCGGGTATCGGCCGATATTCGCGGTATCGGAATTCCGATACTGAGTTCCGATACTTTTGCTATATCGTATACCGGAATCAGAAGTTCCCATAATGTTATGAGAGGCTGTGTGATTTTATTCAGCCAATGAGGAATCCTAAGAAGTGTGGGCACATCCTGTAAGGCTGCGGTCATGTTAACTAATGGCATGGCTGTGATTGGCTGCTGAAATGATGTCATGATGCACTATAAAAGGCTCCGCCGCCATTTTGGTTTCACTCTGCTGTGAATTCAGTTAGGGACAGAACGCTGCTCTTCTGACTCTGAGGGACAGTTAGAGATTGTGATTTTGTGAATTGTTCTTTAGGCAGGCTAGTTTACCAACCGCTGTGTAAAGCTTTCTTTGCCTTGCAGTGCTGTTTTCACAGCTGTCTGCAAGGTCTGTGTGTGAGTGCAGGTCACGCTGAAGTTAGTTCTGCAACCACTGCTGGTTGTAGTCAGCTCCCGTGTCACTGCCTCATCCTTTCTTTTTTGTAATTGGTGCAGCTCAATTCAATTTAAATTAACTCTCATCTATTAGTGTGCCGCGCTTCCATCCGTATCCAATACTTGGTTGCAAACACTATAGAAGTACATAGCGGAGCCTTCAGAGCTAGTGCACAGTTGTCTGCAGTGTTCACGATGTCTGGGGTCTCTTTGTGAGTGCAGCTCACGCTGAAGTTAGTTCTGCATCCCTGTGGTTGTAGTTGCTAAGCGTGTGTCACTGCTCATCCTTTTTTTTTTTTGTAATTGCTGCTGCTCAATCAATTTAAATTAACTTATCTATTAGTGTGCCGCTTCATCCTATCCAATACCTTTGTTGCAAAACACTATAGAAGTACAAGCGAGCTTCAGAGCTAGTCACAGTTGTCTGCCAGTGTTCACGCTGTCTGTGATGTCTCTTGTGAGTGCAGCTCACGCTGAAGTTAGTTCTGCATCCACTGCTGGTTGTAGTCTGTTAAGCGTGTGTCACTGCCTCATCCTTTTTTTTTTTTTGTAATTGGTGCTGCTCAATTCAATTTAAATTAACTCTCTCCTATTAGTGTGCCGCACTTCCATCTGTATCCAATACATTGGTTGCAAACACTAGATAGGAGTAGATAGAGGAGCCTTTCTGCTGGTTTGCGGCCTGCAGGACCAGCCAGATTAGTTTTACCCTATTTTTTGTAGCCTTATCTATTGCATTGTATTTTCCTGCATTGTAATAGCTACAAAAAGTTTGTGATACTATCGATTGTACATCTTTTGTCTCAATCACAACCTTTGTTTTTTTGTGAAAAACACAAAAAAGTGAATACAGTTCACCAAACACTACACTTGACACTTGTTAGGCCACATTAGCTCATATTAAAGTGTAGTCCACACTTAATAAACTTAGTGTTTCTTATACCTGTTAGCAGCTGTTCAGGAATAAGCACACTAAGGCCTTAGTACTTTTCTGCCTATCTTTATCAATCTACCAAGATGAAGAAGGCAGGGAGTAAGGCACGTGGTCGTGGGCGTGGAGTTTCAGCAGGGAGAGGACGTGGGGATTCTGTGCCAGCTGCGGGCACCAGTGACACAGCATCCCCAGTTTTCCCCGGGAGCGGTCCTTTATGCGCAGCTTTGTAGGAGCTCGCTGTACCCCCCTGCTGCGGGAAGAACAAATTGAAGCCGTTGTCGGATGGATGGGAGCTAACGCATCGACTTCAATTACTTCCACATCCTCTCAGGACCAGAGCACTGAAGAGCAACCATCTGTCTCTTCACCACCTGCAAAATTTCCCAGGCAGTCAGAGAGCTCTGTACAGGAGCCAGCTCAGTCTCTACTTCTGTTCTCTGAATCTGTTGGCTTGGAAAGAGGGGGCCAGCCAAGCAGCATTCAAGAATGTGAAGAAGAGGGAGTATGCAGTGATGCGCAACTGCTTTGTCTCTCTGAATCTGAAGAGGCGGGTGGGCCAGTGCATATGGTCAGCACACCTCAGAACGCATCTGATGATGATGAGACTCATGTGCCAGTTTCTGTTGACATGGTGCTGGCCAGACGACCCAGGAGAAGCAGGTGTTTGAAGAGGGTAGTGTAGATGATGAGGTCCTTGACCCATCATGGCGTGAGGAACAGGAAGGTGGTGGGAGCAGCTCTGAGGAAGAGATTCCCCCAACGGTGCAAACAGGAGGGAGAAGTAGGGTTCAGACTCAGTTGCCTGTAGCCTCCACTTTGGCACCCGTTTGGAGCAGTTCTCTTCAAAAGCCAAAATGGGCGCTCCCAGGACTTGCAGTGCGTTTTCCTTTTTTGACACAGTTGCAGATGACATTTGCTTTGTCAAATGCAAGCTGTGTAATCAAAAAGTAAAAAGAGGTAAAAGTGTCAGCAACCTCAATACCACAAATATGTGGAAACTGTCAGGCACACCGCACTGCACTTGCTCACTGAGCCAGTGCTGTGTCCTGAGTGAACAAACTGTGCCCAAAGATACCTGTATAGCAGAGCCGCAGCAGGGAAGACGTGTGTTTCTGTGGAACAGGACCTTCAATCATGTGACTGCCAAGGGGCGGAGCCGGCCACACGTCTCTCAGAGGCAGCAGTAGCAGATAGATAATGCTTCAGACCGGAGGACCTGCAATCACCTGACTGCCTAGGGGCGTGGCCTAAGCTCCAGAGAGCTATGAGGTAAAGGAAAACTCTAGAAGGGTAACTACGAAATAAAGTTACCAAGGGGCATAGACAGAATGGATAGTCAGGATAGCCAGTTCATACACAGAGGGAGCAACGCAGTACAAAAGGAGCAGGCAGAGAATAATCAGAACACAGCCAAGGGATCATACACAGAGGGAGCAACGCAGTACAAAAGGGACAGGCAAAACTCGTAACAGGGACACAGCCAAATCAGAACCAGACAGACAAAACGTAGCACAGGCACAACGCACTGGCACAAGAACAGGGTCAGACACACTCAGCCAAAGGTCAGAGTATAAACGACAAAGACTGGTCTCACAGTGAGGCTATAAAAAGCCTCCCAGGACCCAGAAAGAGGCCAACCAAGTTAACCCCGCGACTACCTGATCCAAGAACCCAGTAAACCATGACAGAAACATGTGTGGACCAAGCACGTGGTAGAGTTACAAAGACACACTGGAGACGTAGGCCAACCTACAGCACCACCTACCTCTTCAGCTCGTGTTCTAGTCTCTTCCTCCAGCTCACACACAGCTGGTTCGGCTTCCTCATAGGATCGCCCTGAAAGAACCTCTGTCACTGGTGTACAGAGACCCAGTGTAATTCCACCCACAGCACCACGTTCCCTGTCATCCTCACACTCCCAGGCCACTCTACAGCCATCGGTAGCACAGGCATGGGAGAAAAGGTGGCCATACTCGGCAAACCATCCCCGAGCACAGGCTCTGAATGCTGGCATTGCAAAACTCCTGTCCCTTGAAATGCTGTCATTCAGGCTGGTGGAGACTGACACCTTCCGTAAGTTCATGGCATTGGCAGTCCCACAATACAACATGTTCAGCCACTTTTATTTCAGCAGGCAAGCCTCCTTGCCCTGCAAAAGCATGTGGAGGGAAAAATTAAACATGCGCTACTAAACGCCGTCAGTAGCAAGGTCCACCTGACCACCCATGCGTGGACCAGTAAACATGGACCGGGACGATACCTTTCCCTCACTGCCCATTGGGTTAATGTTGTGGAGCCGGGTACAGATCTTGAGAGTGGCGCTGTACGTGTTCTGCCAACTCCAAGGATTGCAGGAATCCAGTCTGTACACATTGACTCCTACTCCAGTACCTCAGAATCATCGCTGCAGGAGCCGTCACGGTCTACCTCCACATGAACCTGTGAACGCTTACCTGTTACGACCGATATGAGCACAGCCGTGGCCAAACGTCAACAGGCCGTCCTGAAATTAATTTCTATGGGGAATCGAAGCCACACAGCGCAGGAGCTCTGGAATGCCATCAAGCAGGAGAGCGACGTGTGGTTTGTGCCAGCGAATCTCCAGCCAGGCTTGGTAGTGTGTGACAATGGCCGAAATCTGGTGGCAGCTCTGGGCCTAAGCAACCTCACTCACATACCATGTCTGGCACATGTGCTCAACTTGGTCGTGCAGACTTTTTTGAGGGACTATCCGGATCTTGATGCACTGCTGCACAAGGTCCGCCTAGAGTGCGCTCACTTGCGATGTTCCAGCATGGCCAGATCACACATTGCAGCTCTGCAACGCCGATTCCGCCTTCTGGAACATCGCATCATATGTGACCTACCCACCAGGTGGAATTGCACGTTACATATGTTGGAGCGGTTGTGTGAGCAGCAGGCAACAGTAATGGAGTACCAGCTGCATCAGGCGCAAACAAGTCGCACTTCGCGCCGTTCACACTACACCACCACTGTGTGGGCCTCTATGAAGGACATCTGCCACGTTTTGCATGCGTTCGATGATTCAACGCGGATGGCGAGTGCAGATGATGTACTAGTCAACATGACTGTCCCTCTTATCTGCCTGCTTCAAAAAAACACTGCAAGCACTAAGGGATGAGGTTTTGGAAGAGGTGGAGGATGAGGAGTCACAAATACCATCACCTTCTGGACAGTCTGCGCAACGTGGTTCCTCACAAAGGCCTAGGCAGGGGACACTTTGTGAGGAGGATGAGGAGGAGTCAATGGAGGAGGAAGACATCGCTCCAGAGGAGGGAGGTACACAATGCTCTAGTAGTCAGTATGTAGAGCGATGGTGGGGTGATGCAGAGCAGGCAGAGATGACGCCTCTTGCAGGGGACAGCGTTTCTTGGCCAGTTGGGAGGCTGCAGCACATGGTTGATTTCATGCTGCAGTGCCTGAGAAACGACCGCCGCATTGCCCACATTCTCACCACGTCTGATTATTGGGTGTACACCCTCCTAGACCCTCGCTACCGGGACAACTTACAAATCCTCATATCACCGTTGAACCGGGACCGTAAAATGCAGGAGTACCAAGACACTCTGGTGCATTCCATCATGTTCACCATTCCAGCCGAGAGCACTGCTGCTAGTCCTTTACAAAGCAGCTCTGTGCGTTGAGGCAGTGGAGGAAGCTCTGCACCAAGAGGAGCAGAAGCAGCACCTCTGCATAGGGCAAGACCAGTATGGCCCAAATGTGGCGAAGTTTTGTGTCACCGCCACAAATGTCTACACCATCATAGACGGCTCCAGTCAGCAGGAGGCAACGTTTACGTCAGATGGTGACAGACTACATGTCTTGCCCTCTCAGTGTACTCTCAGACGGCTCTTCCCCTTCAAGTTTTGGGTCTCTAAGCTGGATACATGGCCAGAGCTTTGCCAGTATGCATTGGAGGTGCTGGCTTGCCCTGCTGCTAGTGTATTATCGGAGTGCGTCTTTAGTGCCGCAGATGGTGTACTAACAGACCGTCGCATGCGACTATCCTCCGATAACGTTGACCGGCTTACTTTTCTGAAAATGAACAAGACATGGATCTCGCCTGAATTTGCCTGTCCGGTTTCCGATTAAATAACTGGTTGGCAACAGTATCCATGTCTCCTGTTCTGTTCATCTTTCTACCACCTGAACTCTACTCCCTGGGCTCCAACACTGCCAGTTGCTGCTCAGAAGTGCCGTCTGCACAGAGAAAAACACAAGCTCCTGTGTTAGTGGGGTTCAGTAACACCAGCTGTTCCCCTACTGTGTGTCCGGCAATAAGTCTCCTGCTCCCTTCACATGCACACAACATCCGATGTCTAACTTGCTCCACATAGGGATGAGCCTACACCTGATTGATATGCTCCAAACCAGAAAAACGGCAGCTTTCCAACCCTAAAATGATGAATTGTAGTAAAAAATAAGTACAAATATAAATTTCAAATATAAGTGCATATATGCACATGGCGACTACAAATGCAACCAAAAAGCCTACATAGGGTATAGGGGTTGAAATGAATGCATACAAGTACATTTCTTCATACAATATTGCTGCTTAAGGAATGGTATGTACACCAATAATATAGTGCAGACAATGGATGTAGGACTAGTCATCATCATCATTACTTATATATGTGACAGTAAAAAATACACTGATTGAGGACAACTCTTAGTTCACAGCCCATATATGAAAGGTCCAGCATCTAATCCTGATAATAAGGCGCAATAATCATGCATAACCTATAAAAAGTGCATTATGCATAGTGAAAATAGCAATGTATACCTGCAAGTGCAGGCAAAACAACGCCAACGGATAGAAAAGGTTTATGCTGTCTAGGTATCAGAGTGCATAGCGACTGATGGCGAATGGCGATATAATACTGTACCTCAATAAAGGCTGCGGCACCCCTCACGCGCGTTTCGCTTGTAGCTTCTTCAAGAGGGGACGTGCGTGTATGGTTGCTCATAGGTGCATGTATATATAGAGGAAATCAGTCATGATTCCGGCTTTGTGTCGGCGCTATGCTACCGCTGACGAACGCTGCGCAACGTCACTGCAAGTCAGCGTCATATGATGCACAGCCGCTCCCCTGCCCAACGCGTCAGAGCAGGAAGGCAGTCTGTGGGGCAAAACCGATGTGCAAGCATACATGCACTTCCCCTCTTCAACAAGCTACAAGCAAAACGCGCGTGAGTGGTGCCGCAGCCTTTATGGAGGTAGAGTATTATATCGCCATTCGCCATCAGTGGCTATGCACTCTGATACATAGATAGCATATACCTTATCTATCCGTTGGCATTGTTTCACCTGCACTTGCAGGCATACATAGCAATTTTCACTATGCAAGATGCACTTTTTCTAGGTTATGCTTGATCATTGATTATTGCGCCATATTATCACGATTACATGCTGGACCTTTAATATATGGTGTGTGAACTAATAGTTTTCCTCAATGAGTGTATTTTTTACTGTCACATATAACTTCTAATGATGATGATGACTAGTCCTACATACATTGTCTGCACTATATTACAGGTGTACATACCGTTCCTTAGGCAGCATTAATGGATTATGAAATGTACTTCTATGCATTCATTTAAACCCCTTTACCCTATGTTGTTTTTTTTTGTTGCATTTGTTGTCGCCATGTGCATATATGCGCTTATATTTTCAATGTCTTTATTTCAATATTTTGGAAGAAAATTCATCATTATATGTTAGTAAAGCTTACGTTTCTCTTGTTTGGAGCATATACATTTTGAAGTTCCACGGAACAAGGCAACTACTCTATATGGGATTTCTACACCCTCCTTGACCCTGGGCTCCAACACCGCCAGTTGCTGCTCAGAAGTGCTGTATGCACAGAGAAAAACACTCGCTCCTGTGTTACTGGGGTTCAGTAATGCCAGATGTTCCCCTGCTGTGTGTCCGACAATAAGTCCTGCTACCTCCAATTTAAAGTTACACCAGATTTGAAAGTTGCCCATACTAGGCCTCAGTCTACACCCTCCTTGACCCTGGGCTCCAACACCGCCAGTTGCTGCTCAGAAGTGCTATATGCACAGAGAAAAACACTCGCTCCTGTGTTACTGGAGTTCAGTAATGCCAGCTGTTCCCCTGCTGTGTGTCCGGCAATAAGTCCTGCTACCTCCAAATTCAAGTTACACCAGATTTGAAAGTTGCTCATACTAGGCCTCAGCCTACACCCTCCTTGACCCTGGGCTCCAACACCTCCAGTTGCTGCTCAGAAGTGCTGTATGCACAGAGAAAAACACTCGCTCCTGTGTTACTGGAGTTCAGTAATGCCAGCTGTTCCCCTGCTGTGTGTCCGGCAATAAGTCCTGCTACCTCCAATTTTAAGTTACATCAGATTTGAAAGTTGCTCACATTACGCATCAGCCTACACCCTGACTGAACCTGGGCTCCAACACCGCCAGTTGCTGCTCAGAAGTGCTGTATGCACAGAGAAAAACACTCGCTCCTGTGTTTGTGGGGTTCAGTAATGCCAGCTGCTCCCCTGCTGTGTGTCCGGCAATAAGTCCTACTACCTCCAAATTCAAGTTAAACGAGATTTGAAAGTTGCTCATACTAGGCCTCAGCCTACACCCTCCTTGACCCTGGGCTCCAACACTGCGAGTTGCTGCTCGGAAGTGCCGTCTGCACAGTCAACACTAACTCTTGTGTTATTGGGGTTCAGTAATGTCAGCTGATCCCCAGCTGTGTAGCTGGCAATGTCTCCTGCTCTGTCTACACTCACACAAGTCCACATTTTTAACTTGTTCCAATTTGTCCTCTGCCTCCACTCTGTTTCTACTCTCATCCCTGGGCTCCAACACTGCCAGTTGCTGCTCGGAAGTGCCGTCTGCACAGTCAACATATGCTCCTGTGTTATTGGGGTTCAGTAATGTCAGCTGCCCAAGTAGCTTTCCTGCTCTGTCCACACTCACACAAGTACAGATTTTAAACTTGTTCCAATTTGTCCTCTGCCTCCACTGTTTCTACTCTCATCCCTGGGCTCCAACACTGCCAGTTGCTGCTCGGAAGTGCCGTCTGCACAGTCAACATATGCTCCTGTGTTATTGGGGTTCAGTAATGTCAGCTGATCCCCAGCTGTGTAGCTGGCAATCTTTCCTGCTCTGTCCACACTCACACAAGTACAGATTTTAAACTTGTTCCAATTTGTCCTCTGCCTCCACTCTGTTTCTACTCTCATCCCTGGGCTCCAACATCGCCAGTTGCTGCTCAGCAGTGTCTTTGGCACGGGTACTCCCTCCTGCCCAGCCCTGTTACAGCACACCAGCTGTTTCCGGCGGTCAACGTACTTGCTCCAAATCGTGCGTCGTGTTGCGGTGGTTACGATCAGTCCCGCAGTAAGTGCTCCTATGTGCTGCGTATGGACAGTGTTTCCGAGTGTCATAGGCACACCCTGGGACTGTGATTCGTAACTTGGCCGATCGCGCGCGCAACTTATTTTTCATGGGTCCTCAGCTACCCATCCGGTTCAGTACCATCAGCTGGTTTCGGCGTGCCTTTGGCTAGGTGCCCCATCTCGGTATCCGAGTTCCAGCAACGTCTGCTGGTCTTTGGTAGTGCTTTCTAGCCAGGTACCTCCTGCTTAGTAACCGGTCCCAGTACCTCAGCTGGTCTTGGTGTGCCATTGGCTCAGTTCCTTCTGCTGCACCTCCGGGTTCCGCACAGTCAGCTGTCCTCGTTACTTCCATGGCTCTGTACCTTCTGCTACCCATCTGGGTTCCAGTACCGTCAGCTGGTTCTCGGCAGTGACTTTGGCCTAGGTGCCTCCATCTCGGTATCCGAGTTCCAGCAATGTCTGCTGGTCCTTGGTAGTGCTTTCTAGCACAGGTACCTCCTGCTTAGTAACCATGTCCCAGTACCGTCAGCTGGTCCTCAGTTGTGCCATTGGCTCTGTTCCTTCTGCTGCCCCTCTGGGTACCAGCATAGTCAGCTGGTCCTCGTTACTTCCATTGGCTCTTGTACCTTCTGCTACCCATCCGGGTTCCAGTGCCGTCAGCCGGTGCTCGGCAGTGCCTTTGGCCTAGGTGCCTCCATCTCGGTATCCGAGATCCAGCAACGTCTGCTGGTCCTTGGTAGTGCTTTCTAGCACAGGTACCTCCTGCTTAGTAATCATGTCCCAGTACCGTCAGCTGGTCCTCAGTTGTGCCATTGGCTCTGTTCTTTCTGCTGCCCCTCCGGGTTCCAGCACAGTCAGCTGGTCCTCGTTACTTCCATTCGCTCTTGTACCTTCTGCTACCCATCCGGATTCCAGTACCGTCAGCTGGTTCTCGGCAGTGCCTTTGGCTTAGGTGCCTCAATCTCGGTATCCAAGTTCCAGCAACGTCTGCTGGTCCTTGGTAGTGCTTTCTAGCACAGGTACCTCCTGCTTAGTAACCGTGTCCCAGTACCGTCAGCTGGTCCTCGGTTGTGCCATTGGCTCTGTTCCTACTGCTGCCCCTCCGGGTTCCAGCACAGTCAGCTGGTCCTCGTTACTTCCATTGGCTCTTGTACCTTCTGCTACCCATCCGGGTTTCAGTACCGTCAGCTGGTTCTCGGCAGTGCCTTTGGCCTAGGTGCCTCAATCTCAGTATCCAGTTCCAGCAACGTCTGCTGGTCCTTGGTAGTGCTTTCTAGCACAGGTACCTCCTGCTTAGTAACCGTGTCCCAGTACCGTCAGCTGGTCCTCGGTTGTGCCATTGGCTCTGTTCCTACTGCTGCCCCTCCGGGTTCCAGCACAGTCAGCTGGTCCTCGTTACTTCCATTGGCTCTTGTACCTTCTGCTACCCATCCGGGTTTCAGTACCGTCAGCTGGTTCTCGGCAGTGCCTTTGGCCTAGGTGCCTCCATCTCAGTATCCGAGTTCCAGCAACGTCTGCTGGTCCTTGGTAGTGCTTTCTAGCACAGGTACCTCCTGCTTAGTAATCGTGTCCCAATACCGTCAGCTGGTCCTCGGTTGTGCCATTGGCTCTGTTCCTTCTGCTGCCCCTCCGGGTACCAGCACAGTCAGCTGGTCCTCGTTACTTCCATTGGCTCTTGTACCTTCTGCTACCCATCCGGGTTCCAGTACCGTCAGCTGGTTCTCGGCAGTGCCTTTGGCCTAGGTGCCTCCATCTTGGTATCTGAGATCCAGCAACGTCTGCTGGTCCTTGGTAGTGCTTTCTAGCACAGGTACCTCCTGCTTAGTAATCATGTCCCAGTACCGTCAGCTGGTCCTCAGTTGTGCCATTGGCTCTGTTCCTTCTGCTGCCCCTCCGGGTTCCAGCACAGTCAGCAGTCAGCTGGTCCTCGCTACTTCCATTGGCTCTTGTACCTTCTGCTACCCATCCGGGTTCCAATACCGTCAGTTGGTTCTCGGCAGTGCCTTTGGCCTAGGTGCCTCCATCTCAGTATCCGAGTTCCAGCAACGTCTGCTGGTCCTTGGTAGTGCTTTCTAGCACAGGTACCTCCTGCTTAGTAATCGTGTCCCAATACCGTCAGCTGGTCCTCGGTTGTGCCATTGGCTCTGTTCCTTCTGCTGCCCCTCCGGGTACCAGCACAGTCAGCTGGTCCTCGTTACTTCCATTGGCTCTTGTACCTTCTGCTACCCATCCGGGTTCCAGTACCGTCAGCTGGTTCTCGGCAGTGCCTTTGGCCTAGGTGCCTCCATCTTGGTATCTGAGATCCAGCAACGTCTGCTGGTCCTTGGTAGTGCTTTCTAGCACAGGTACCTCCTGCTTAGTAATCATGTCCCAGTACCGTCAGCTGGTCCTCAGTTGTGCCATTGGCTCTGTTCCTTCTGCTGCCCCTCCGGGTTCCAGCACAGTCAGCAGTCAGCTGGTCCTCGCTACTTCCATTGGCTCTTGTACCTTCTGCTACCCATCCGGGTTCCAATACCGTCAGTTGGTTCTCGGCAGTGCCTTTGGCCTAGGTGCCTCCAACTCGGTATCCGAGTTCCAGCAACGTCTGCTGGTCCTTGGTAGTGCTTTCTAGCACAGGTACCTCCTGCTTAGTAACCGTGTCCCAGTACCGTCAGCTGGTTCTCAGTAGTGCCATTGGCTCTTGTTCTTTCTACTACCCATCCGGGTTCCAGGACAGTCAGCTGGTTCTCGGTAGTTACTCAGCCTTCTTGTACCTTCAGCTACATTTCCAAGTTGAAGATTTTTTAAATGGTTTTTGGTAATCACTCTGGATCTCCCTGACGACGACCCTGAAGACGAGGACCCTGAAGACCACCCCGAAGAAGACGACGACGACCCCGAAGACGATGACCCTGAAGATGACAACCCTGAAGACCACCCCGAAGAAGACGACGACCCCAAGGACGACGACCATGAAGACGACGAACCTGAACACCACCCCAAAGAAGACCAAAAAGATTACCCAGAAGAAGATGACCAAGAGGACAAAGAACATGAAGACAACCAACAAGATACAGAACAAGAGACAGAAGACCAAGAAGCAGAAGAACAAAAAGCAGAAGAACATTAAGCATAAGACAAAAAATCAGAGCAAAAGATATGCTCTAAATTATAAGCAGAAGAAGACTAAGCAGTGTATGGGGGTGAGTCCTTTCCTCCTCATGGCGCCCCTGGAAAATGCCTGCTGCTGCAGGCCAAACTGAACGCGGACAAATACTGTTGTAAATCTTTTGTGACAGCAAGAACGGAAGGTGTAATCTTCAAACTTTTAGATATTACAACTACAGGAATGCCTGTCAAAAATAAGAATATGATGAAGAAGATGAATAGGAAGAAGATGAAGAAGTAGAATATGAAGAAGAAGAATAGTTGAATAAGAAGAATATGAAGAATGTAAAAAAAAGAATAATAGGAAGAAGTTGAAGAAGAAGATAAATAAGGTGAAGAAGAAGTTGATGAAAAAGATGCTGCTGCTGAGGATCATGAAGGAGAAAGTGTGGGAGAAGTAAAAAAGAAGGTGAAGAGCATGGAAGTAGTGAAACATACATATGTGCCAAAATAGGAAAAAGGTTAACTACATAGTCAATTTCTTTGTAACTCTGAACGTCTTAAAAACAAAAAATTATTCCTGCTATTCCATTTGATTGGGCTAAACCTCTATGCCTTTAATGTCTCCTCCACCTCCCCAAATACATTCTACATTATTCTTGTTGTTTTTCTTCATGTACAATTAACCTACAAGAAGAAAGGGTTTATTTTAATTCTGATATTTTTGTCCCATTGACTTGCATTGGTTTCCGGTATCGGAATCGGCGATATCCGATACTTTTTGAATATCGGTCCGATCCAATCCGATCCGATATTTCCAATATCGGAAAGTATTACTCAACATTAATTACCAAGCTACAGTCATGGCCAAAAGTTTTGAGAATGACACAAATATTAATTTTTACAAAGTCTACTGCTTCACTTTTTCTAATGGCAATTTGCATATACTCCAGAATGTTATAAAGAGTGATCAGCTTAACAGCAATTACTTGCAAAGTCAATATTTGGCTAGAAAATGAACTTTATCCCCAAAACACATTTCAACATCATTGCAGCCCTGCCTTAAAAGGACCAGCTAACCTCTTTTCAGTGATTGCTCCATTAACACAGGTGTGGGTGTTGATGAGGACATGGCTGGAGATCAATCTGTCATGATTAAGTAAGAATGACACCACTGGACACTTTAAAAGGAGGCTGGTGCTTGACATCATTGTTTCTCTTCTGTTAACCATGGTTATCTCTAAAGAAACACGTGCAGTCATCATTGCAATGCAGAAAAATAGCCTAATAGGGAAGAGTATCGCAGCTAGAAAGATTGCACCTCAGTCAACAATCTATCGCATCATCAAGAACTTCAAGGAGAGAGGTTCCATTGTTGCCAAAAAGGCTTCAGGCGCCCAAGAAAGACCAGCAAGCGCCAGGACCGTCTCTTAAAAGTGTTTCAGCTGCGGGATCGGGCTACCAGCAGTGCAGAGCTTGCTCAGGAATGCAGCAGGCAGGTGTGAGTGCATCTGCACGTACTGTGAGGCGGAGACTCTTGGAGCAAGGCCTGGTCTCAAGGAGGGCAGCAAAGAAGCACTTCTCTCCAGAAAAAACATCATGGACAGACTGATATTCTGCAAAAGGTACAGGCAGTGGACTGCTGAGGACTGGGGTAAAGTTATTTTCTCTGATGAATCCCCTTTTCGATTGTTTGGGACATCAGGAAAACGCTTCATTCGGAGAAGACAAGGTGAGCGCTACCACCAGTCTTGTCTCATGCCAACTGTTAAGCATCCTGAAACCATTCATGTATGGGGTTGCTTCTCAGCCAAGGGAATCGGCTCTCTCAAAGTCTTGCCTAAAAACACAGCCATGAATAAAGAATGGTACCAGAATGTCCTCCAAGAGCAACTTCTCCCAACCCTCCAAGAGCAGTTTGGCGATCAACAATGCCTTTTCCAGCATGATGGAGCACCTTGCCATAAAGCAAAGGTGATAACTAAATGGCTCAGGGAACAAAACATAGAGATTTTGGGTCCATGGCCTGGAAACTCCCCAAATCTTAATCCCATTGAGAACTTGTGGTCAATCATCAAGAGACGGGTGGACAAACAAAAACCTAAAAATTCTGACAAAATGAAATGATTGTGCAAGAATGGACTGCTATCAGTCAGGATTTGGTCCAGAAGTTGATTGAGAGCATGCCAGGGAGAATTGCAGAGGTCCTGAAGAAGAAGGGTCAACACTGCAAATATTGACTTGCTGCATTAACTCATTCTAACTGTCAATATAAGCTTTTGTTACTCATATGTTTGCAATTATATTTCTGTCTGTGATAAAAACATCTGTCAAACACACACATAAAAACCAGAGGGCAGCAGATCATGTGAAAATATAATATTTGTGTCATTCTCAAAACTTTTGGCCATGACAGTACATATATAAATACCTGTCTGTGTTCATCATCTCATGAAATACATGTACATTTGACCAGCTTGCTTTTTCTGAAATTGCCCGTGCCCCCGACGACCAATGTGCAAAAATTTTGCACGGGCCAAGCTAGTATGGTGAGTTTGTAATATGTTTGTGCACTTGTATGTTACAATAAGTGAGGTGCATGAAACACAACTATATAACATACAGTCACAGCTGCGTCCAGTATTACAGCTCAGTTCTATTTATTGCTCTTGATTTGAACCCAGGACTCCAGCACTGCATCCTTCTGATACCCCAATACTGAGCACCTTCCGTGTCCCTATTACTGCACCTGCTGTGTGGTACAATACCTGTGCTCCTCTTACTGCATCACATAATACTGCCTCCTTTGTACCCTTGTCTAGATGTTAAAATTGACCCCTTTTCCCCTACAAAGTAATAATGTCCCATGTGCACATATGATGGCCATTGTACTCTGAGTGCCCCTATAACAAATATGCTTCCTTAGTGCCCACTTAACATCTACTAATGTCCTCTGAGTCCCCAATATACAACTCCTCTATATACATTATGGTGGGGAAACTGCTCCCTTATATACAGTATAACACACCCACAGTTCCTCTATACACAATATGATGTTCCCACAACTTCCCTCTACAGAGTACGGTGATCCCACATCTCCGCTATGCACAGTAGGGTGGTTCCACAGCTCCACTATACACAGCACAGTGGTTCCACAGCTCCGCTATACACAGTACGGTGGTTCCACAGCTCCACTATACACAGTACGGTGGTTCCACAGCTCCACTATACACAGTACGGTGGTTCCACAGCTCCACTATACACACTACACTGGTTCCACAGCTCCACTATACACAGTACGGTGGCCCCACATCTCCGCTATACAAAGTACGGTGGTTCCACAGCTCCACTATACACAGTACGGTGGTCCCACAGCTCCACTATACACAGTACGGTGGTCCCACAGCTCCGCTATACACAGTACGGTGTTTCCACAGCTCCACTATACACAGTACGGTGGTTCCACAGCTCCACTATACACAGTATGGTGGTTCCACAGCTCCACTATGCACAGTATGGTTGTTCCACAGCTCCACTATGCACAGTACTATGTTTCCACAGCTCCACTATACACAGTACAGTGGTTCCACAGCTCCACTATACAGAGTACGGTGGTTCCACAGCTCCACTATACACAGTACGGTTGTTCCACACCTCCACTATACACAGTATGGTGGTTCCACAGCTCCACTATACACAGCACGGTGGTTCCACAGCTCCACTATACACAGTACACTGGTTCCACAGCTTCACTATATACAGTACGGTGGTTCCACAGCTCCACTATACACAGTACGGTTGTTCCACAGCTCCACTATGCTCAGTACGGTGGTTCCACAGCTCCAATATACACAGTACGGTGGTTCCACAGCTCCACTATACACAGTACGGTGGTTCCACAGCTCCACTATAAACAGTACACTGGTTCCACAGCTCCACTATACACAGTACGGTGGTTCCACAGCTCCACTATACACAGTACGGTTGTTCCACAGCTCCACTATACTCAGTACGGTGGTTCCACAGCTCCACTATACACAGTACGTTGGTTTCACAACCCCGCTATACACAGTACGGTGGTTACACAGCTCCGCTATACACAGTGGGGTGGTCCCACAGCTCCGCTATACACAGTACGGTGGTTCCACAGCTCCACTATACACAGTACTGTGGTTACACAGCTCCGCTATACACAGTAGGGTGGTCCCACAGCTCCGCTATACACAGTACGGTGGTTCCACAGCTCCACTATACACAGTACGGTGGTTCCACAGCTTCACTATGCACAGTACGATGGTTCCACAGCTCCACTATACACATTATATTTATACAGAGTATGAAGGGCTCGCAGCTTCCCTACACATAGAATGATGTCCCCACTGCTCTTCTAAAATACTGAATAATGAATCCCACAGTAACCCTCAGACTGTATAATGGCCCCCGAATTAGTCCCCAAACTGTATACTGGTCCCAGAATTAGTCCCCAAACTGAATAATAGCCCCCACATTAGCTCCCAAACTGTACAGTATAATGCCCCCCCACATTAGTTCCCAATCTGTATAATGGCCCCTGCATTAGTCCCCAATTTATATAATGGCTGGTGAAATAGTTCCTAAAATTTATGAGGTCCCCCACACAGTTTTGGGGTCCCTCACACTATGTATACGGTTCCCCCATTGTTTATGATGCCCCCACATCAGACAAATTTTAATTAAAAAAAAATTATATACTCTTCTAACGCAGTAACCTGACGATTCTAGTGGCAAGGCAACGTGCTATAACAGCGCCAAACGTCAGAGTCCCAGCGCAGCGCGATGATGCCAATGTGCCAGGACTCTGACGTCCTCAGCATGTATCGTTCTGTAGACCTGAGGTATAAAGCGATCTGCGGTCTACAGAACAGAGATCAGTAGTGCCGGGAGATCTACCGCAGGGCTTAACTTTATATGTGCATTATGCATGATGAGTAATTAAGGGCAGTGTAGCTTTGGGTGGGCCCCCTGAGCTTGGGGCCCAGGGTAACCATCCACTCCACCCCCCAGTAGCTACACTACTGTATACTGTGGCTACAGACATCAGATATTACACCTGTCACATATCTCCTCGACTGTAACATCCGATGTCTGCGCACACAGTATATTATATCCCTGCTATATCCTATACCATGTGTACAGACATCGGATGTTATATCATCACATATTACACTGTATATAACATCAGATCTCGGTACACAGAATATAGGATATATGAGTGACATATTGCCCTGTACACTGTATGTACTATGTGCCCTGTATATGCACTGATCGCTCCTGGACCTGGCTACAGGCCATACATGATATATTATATGGTGGCTCTATATATATTCATACAGTGTATGATGTCCTGCAGCCAGGCTCAGGAGCAGTCAGTATGATCCTGTATAGAGCTGGCTGCAGCAGCTCTGGGACTGGGAGTCATTGCTGCAGCTTGATTACACACAGATAGGGTGAAGCTGGAGCCGATGACCCCACTGACACAGCGACCAGATCTGTGTCAAGCTTTAAGCTGGGCAATAAATCATCTCACCTGCCTCAGAGCGACTGTAGACAAGAGGACAAGGCAAGATCCGACCCTGCCAGAGACCTCCGGCCCCCTGCTCTGCTCCTGACCTCATCTCAGAAGCTCTTCTCAGCCCAGTCAGCTCGCAGGTGACGTCCTCCCTCACATCATGCAGTCTGTGTCTGCAATGCTGCGATGGCCTGGCCGGCACTTGTACAACTATGGTACAGTACAGTGCCAGGAGGCCTAAAACTTCTGCACAGGGAACTGCCCAGCCCACCCTGCTTGTGTACACCATCGCACTGCAGAATCAGCAGGACCAAGTGTCGGCATAGAACAGCACAGCGCCGCCCCCTGGTCCTGCTGGTTTCATCAGTGCAGCATGATTGTGTGTGCACAGCAAGCTAATGCTGCCTGACGTGCACGATGAAGAGGGAGTGGAGGCGATCGAGTGGCCCATTAGAGGGACCGTCCGTTCTGGCATTTGCCAGAAATGCCCGATGGCCAGTGTGGCCCTGCTTGAGGGTCATACAGGTATGCCATCGCTCTTGGAGTTTCATTAGTCCACTGTGGTAGAACGTTCCGTCTTGCTCCTTCAAAAACTCCTTTACGGCGTCCTTGACGGCTTCATCAGAAGGAAAACGACTTCCACAAAGGAGCTTTTTCATCTGTGCAAATAGGTCATAGTCTGAGGGAGCCAAACCAGGGGAATAGGGTGGGTGGTGAAGCAGTTGGAAGCCATAGAAGTGAATTGCAGCCATTGCAACAGCTGATGTGTGAAATGGCTCATTGTCCTGGTGAAACAACACCCCTTTCCGCAGCATCCCTCAATGTTTTTCCTTAATTAATGACCTCAAAAGATTAATCTGAGCTGCATATTATTTCCCCATTGATGGTTTGACCTTTCTGGAGGAACTCCAGAAGAATGACACCCTTGGAATCCCACAACACTGATGCCATCACATTGCCAGCGGATGCAACTACCTTTCCCTTTCTGGGCCGTGGGGAGGTGGGATGTTTCCTGTGTTTTGAGGCTTCTTTTGACTCCGGACAAAAGTGGTGTACCCAAGTTTCATCCATTGTAAAAAATGTCTGCCTAAAAAGTTGAAAATCAGCTTCAAACAGTTGCCCATTTTCCAGAGAGTGAAGTCCTCTGAGATGTTTGTTTTGTTATGTCAAAAGTCTGGGCACCCATTGGGTCGAAAGTTTATGCATGTTCAGCAGCTGTGTTAGAATATGGCCAACCCTCTCCACTAATATGCCCACACATTGTGCAATGTGCCGCAGTTTGACACGTCGATCTGCCATTACAATGTCTTGCACTTTTTGAAAAATTTCATCTGTGCATGCGGTTGAGGGACGAGGACTGTGAGCAGCATCTTCAATTGATGTCTGTCCCCGCTTGAAATCTGCAACCCACTTATTCACCATTGTATAAGAAGAAGCATTGTCTCCTAATGTCTCCAGCATGTCCTTGTGAATTTCCAATCGTGTCAGTCCTATTTCCTGAAGGTATTGAATGACTGCTCGCTTTGCCAATTTCTCCATTCCCATATTTCAGCCTTGCCACCAAACTTTAAAATTCTGTCACGGAAACCAAAAAATGTCAATAAATTAAGATTGGTAATCATGAGACCTTTCAACTAAGGAAATAACATATTGCATTGCTAAACAAGAACATGCCAAAAAGATTTCATGGGTGGGCCTCAAACTTTTCAGGCCCCCCTCGTAACTAAAAAATTGTGTGTTAAAACTGTTGGCACGTTGCATTTATAAACTGTAAGGGTTACCGGCCGATGGGCCATACTAGGTTCAAGGATCAAACATGGCAGCTGTATCATTGCCAAAAAGGAACAGGAGCCTGAATAGTGGGGACCATTGGGCACGATGGGAAAACACGGCCTACTGCAGCTGTAATGTGGTTTGGCTGGTGAGTGGTGACTGCTAGGCCTAGCCTGAAAATAATCACTGTGTTGAACGCAATTTTCCAAGAAGAAGGTTTTAAACCATATTTGTATTCAATTTTGGCTGCCATTTACGAATATGAACTCTGTGTTTGGCTATCACATCAGGATTTATAGAAATTTTCCATTTTTGCTGAAAATTACAACTATGGAATGTTTAATGATAAAACCACAGTATTTCCGGTCCTACATTTTGTATATTTTTAATTAAGGAATAACAAAGATTCCAAAGTCTATTTACAGCAAATGAAATATACTTACAGAATTCAAATACAAAATATAAAAACACATATACAGGTCCTTCTCAAAAAATTAGCATATAGTGCTAAATTTCATTATTTTCCATAATGTAATGATTACAATTAAACTTTCATATATTTTAGAATCATTACACACCAACTGAAATTTGTCAGGTCTTTTATTGTTTTAATACTGATGATTTTGGCATACAACTCCTGATAACACAAAAAACCTGTCTCAAAAAATTAACATATTTCAACCGTCCAATAAAATAAAAGTGTTTTTTAAAAACAAACAAAAAAACCATGAAATAATAAAGTTCAGTTATGCACTCAATACTTGGTCGGGAATCCTTTTGCAGAAATGACTGCTTCAATGCGGCGTGGCATGGAGGCAATCAGCCTGTGACACTGCTGAGGTGTTATGGAGGCCCAGGATGCTTCGATAGCAGCCTTAAGCTCATCCAGAGTGTTGGGTCTTGCATCTCTCAACTTTCTCTTCACAATATGCCACAGATTCTCTATGGGGTTCAGGTCAGGAGAGTTGGCAGGCCAATTGAGCACAGTAATACCATGGTCAGTAAACCATTTACCAGTGGTTTTGGCACTGTGAGCAGGTGCCAGGTCGTGCTGAAAAATGAAATCTTCATCTCCATAAAGCATTTCAGCCGATGGAAGCATGAAGTTCTCCAAAATCTCCTGATAGCTAGCTGCATTGACCCTGCCTTTGATGAAACACAGTGGACCAACACCAGCAGCTGACATGGCACCCCACACCATCACTGACTGTGGGTACTTGACACTGGACTTCAGGCATTTTGGCATTTCCTTCTCCCCAGTCTTCCTCCAGACTCTGGCACCTTGATTTCCGAATGACATGCAAAATTTGCTTTCATCAGAAAAAAGTACTTGGGACCACTTAGCAACAGTCCAGTGCTGTTTCCCTGTAGCCCAGGTCAGGCGCTTCTGCCGCTGTTTATGGTTCAAAAGTGGCTTTACCTGGGGAATGCGGCACCTGTAGCCCATTTCCTGCACACGCCTGTGCACGGTGGCTCTGGATGTTTCTACACCAGACTCAGTCCACTGCTTCCTCAGGTCCCCCAAGGTCTGGAATCGGTCCTTCTCCACAATCTTCCTCAGGGTCCGGTCACCTCTTCTCGTTGTACAGCGTTTTCTGCCACATTGTTTCCTTCCAACAGACTTCCCATTGAGGTGCCTTGATACAGCACTCTGGGAACAGCCTATTTGTTGTGAAATTTCTTTCTGGGTCTTACCCTCTTGCTTGAGGGTGTCAATGATGGCCTTCTTGACATCAGTCAGGTCCCTAGTAGGGTTGAGCATTCCGATACTGCAAATATCGGGTATCGGCCGATATTGGCTGTATCGGAATTCCGATTCCGAGTACCGATATTTTCGTCTTATCGGATACCGGAATCGGGATTGTCACTGTCACTGTCAGTGTCCGTCGGTCGGGTCTGTCAGGAGTCAGCGGCACTTACCTGGCAGAAGATCTCCGGCGGTCACGTCCTGGACTGCTTGATGGCCGCAATCTTCTTTCCCCGGCGGTCACATGCAGTTTCTCGCGATAACTGCAGTGACTGCTGGGTAATCCCGGCCGTAAAGCAGTCAGTCCGATGACGTCACCGCCGGGGAAGCAGGTAATCAGCTGTGCTGCGTTGCAATGACAGGCTCTGCCTGTCATTGCGATGTAGCAGAGTTGGATCGTCGTGGGACTGTCGTTATGGACTGCGTCGGACAGGTGGTATACTATTGGTTTGTTTTTTTTTCTTTTTTTTACAGGAGATCGATGGCGTCGCAGGAATGAGAGTACAATAAAATTAATGAAAACTGTGTTGTCTCTTTTATTTCATTAAAATACTTTTTTCTTGCTTTGTCTTTTTTTTATACATTTAATAACTTTGGGATTAATAATGGATCGGTGTCTTATTGACGCCTCTCCATTATTAACCGGGCTTATTGTCACCATGCAATCAACGGTGACATTAACCCCTTATTACCCCGCTTGCCACCGCTACAGGGCAAGTGGGAAGAGCCGGGTAAAGTGCCACAATTGGCACATCTTTTGATGCGCCAAATGTGGGGCTGCTGTAGCCTGGTATTATCAGGCTGTTGAGGGCCAAAATCCATGGGCCTTGACAGTCTTTTAATACCAGGCCGCAGCAGTCTGCATTTTACTTGGCTGGTTAACAAAAATAGGGGGGACCCCCACGCCGTTTTTTTTTTGAGGGGATCCCCTATTTTTGTTAACCAGCCAAGATATGCAGACTGCTGTGGCCTGGTATTATCAGGCTGGCAAGGTCCATGGATCTTGGCTCCTTAACAGCCTGAAAATCCAGGCCTCAGCGGTCTGCTTCATCTGGCTGGTTAACAAAAATAGGGGGGACCCCACGCCAATTTTTTTCGAGGGGATCCCCTATTTTTGTTAATCAGCCAAGATATGCAGACTGCTGTGGCCTGGTATTATCAGGCTGGCAAGGTCCATGGATCTTGGCTCCTTAACAGCCTGAAAATCCAGGCCTCAGCGGTCTGCTTCATCTGGCTGGTTAACAAAAATAGGGGGGACCCCACGCCAATTTTTTTCGAGGGGATCCCCTATTTTTGTTAATCAGCCAAGATATGCAGACTGCTGTGGCCTAGTATTATCAAGCTGGCAAGGTCCATGGATCTTGGCTCCTTAACAGCCTGAAAATCCAGGCCTCAGCGGTCTGCTTCATCTGGCTGGTTAACAAAAATAGGGGGGACCCCACGCCATTTTTTTTTCGAAGGGAACCCCTATTTTTGTTAATCAGTTCCCTCTGACGTCACTGATTGTGTCCCTGGCTGACCTGAAGTGAAAGTGGAAAGCAATCAATTAAGCTTTCCACTTAAGGGCCCGTCTCACATAGCGATATCGCTACCGAGATCGCTGCTGAGTCACTAGTTTTGTGACGCAGCAGCGAGCTCACCAGCGATATCGCTGTGTGTGACATTCAGCGACGATCAGCCCCCCTGCCGGGTATCGCTGATCGTCGCTGAAATGTCAGGACCTTTTTTTGATCGCTGGTTTCCCGCTGACAGGCACACATCGCTGCGTGTGACATGCGGGAGACCAGCGATCCGCTGGTAACCAAGGTACACAGCGGGTTTCCAGGCGCGGGGCTGTGCCTAGAAACCCGCTGTGTACCTTGGATACCAGCGCCCTGATGCAGGGAGCTGGTATCCAAGGTACACAGCGGGTTTCCAAGCGCTGCGCGGTGCCTGGAAACCCGCTGTGTACCTTGGTTACCAGCGGATCGCTGGTCTCCCGCCTGTCACACGCAGCGATGCGTGCCTGTCAGAGGGAAACCAGCGATCAAAAAAAGGTCCTGACATTTCTGCGACGATCAGCGATACCCGGCAGGGGGGCTGATCGTCGCTGAATGTCACACACAGCGATATCGCTGGTGAGCTCGCTGCTGCGTCACAAAACTAGTGACTCAGCAGCGATCTCGGTAGCGATATCGCTATGTGAGACGGGCCCTTAAGCGATGTTACCCGCAGTGTCGCTGTCCCAGATCGCTGCCTGAGCTGCCTGTTTGGCAGCTCAGCAGCGATCATGTAGCGATACACCAGCGATCCTGACAAGTGCATATCGTTGTCGGGATCGCTGGTGTATCGTTATGTGACACCCAGCCTTTACTCTCCTGTCAGGCAGGAGAGGAACTCATTCATTTGGGGTTTACTGTGAGGCTGCAGCATTAGCTGCAGTCCCTGCAGTAAACATTAACCCTTTCTGAAGGATTACACCGTGGGACCTGACTGTGCATGGGATAGGTAAGAATAATTTTGCTTTTTTAGTTTATTTTTATTACAGGAAATGGTTTTTGCAGTAAAATAAAAGATGGTCAAAAACATGTGTCTTTATTTCATTAAAATGATTTTTAATTAAAGTGTGTGTGTTTTATTTTTATTTCATGCAATAGGATTAATAATTGATAGTTGTCTAATTGACAGCTCTCAATTATTAACCTGGCTTAAGGTCACCTTTCAATAGCAAGGTGGCTTTAACCCCATATTAACCCATTCGCCACCGCTACAGGGCAATGGGAATAGACGGGCAAAGTGCCAGAAAGGGCGAATCTAATTATAGATTTGTCTTTCCTGGGGTGTCTGGGGGCAGATGTTAGTAGCCGGGGGGGGGCAAAAATAATGGTCCCTCTCTGGGCTATTATTATCTGCCCCCACTCACTGGCTTTGTCTGTCTGGTTGCGAAAATAGGGCGGGAGCCCACACATTTTTTTTCAGCAATTTTACACCTCATATATATATATACATGTCATTGAATTTGTGACACATATATATATATATATATTTATATTTGTAGTTCATACACTTCTACATAGTATAATAGCCGCTAATTCAATTGCCGGCTTTTGTGAAAATGCAGAACCCGACATGAAATGACACTTGGTGTACATAGGGTTAACCATGTCTTTTCATGTCCTTTGCTATCTAATTTGCACAAACAATTAAATCAGTCTATGTGTGCAAAATTTCACACCTGTAGGGGTTAATTAAAGGTGTAAATTCGTAGCAAAAAAGTCCGTTTTTTTTACAACGAATTTACACCTTTAATTAACCCCTACAGGTGTGAAATTTTGCACACATAGACTGATTTAATTGTTTGTGCAAATCAGATAGCAAACGACATGAAAAGACATGGTTAACCCTATGTACACCAAGTGTCATTTCATGTCGGGTGCTTCTGTCTTTTCACTGAAGCCGGCTTTACCCGGCAATTGAATCAGAGGATATTTTACTATGTAGAAGTGTATAAACTATACATATATGTATATTATATGTCACAATGACATGTATATATATATATATATGTATTCTATGTGTGTATATTTAGTGTTTACAAGGAAAGAATGGGGTTTTTTTAGTTGCGATATTTTGTTCCCATAGACTTACATGGGACTTCCGGTATCGGTATCGGGTATCGCCGATATTTTAGTGATATCGGCGATACCATTCCGATTCCGATACTTTAGGATATCGGAAAGTATCGCTCAACTCTAGTCCCTAGTCTTACCCATGATGGGGGTTTTGAGTAATGAACCAGGTAGGGAGTTTTTAAAAGCCTCAGGAATCTTTTGCATGTGTTTAGAGTTAATTAGTTGATTCAGAAGATTAGGGTAATAGGTCGTTTAGAGAACCTTTTCTTGATATGCTAATTTTTTGAGACAGGTTTTTTGTTTATCAGGAGTTGTATGCCAAAATCATCAGTATTAAAACAATAAAAGACCTGACAAATTTCAGTTGGTGTGTAATGAATCTAAAATATATGAAAGTTTAATTGTAATCATTACATTATGGAAAATAATGAAATTTAGCACTATATGCTAATTTTTTGAGAAGGACCTGTATATGGCACACAGATGAATGGCAAATGTCAGTTATTTGAATTTTCTTTTATTGGCTGATCTGTGATGTACAGCTTCTATGTTGTCTCTCATCAAGCTCTTGCAATAGTCAGCCATCATGTGTGAGTCCCAGCGGCCTTCATACCGTGCTTCCATTGTTGTAATGTCATGATGTAAACACTCCCCTTGCTCCTCGCTCACATCCCCAAGGTGCTCTTGAAAAAAGTAAAAATGGCTGTGTAAATAGTGAATGTTGATACTGCTTCTACATCTAATATTTTGCAGTCTCATTTGTAGCTCTTCCACAATGTCTTCATGGTTGTCTGCTTTCTTATTCCCTAGAAAATTCTGCATCACATTTCAAACTGCTTTCCAAGCTCTTTATTCTGTCTCATTCATTGATGTGATAAAATTTGTGTCTCTCCGAAGTGTTCTTAGTTGAGGTCCATCCAAAAATCCTGACTTTTTCTTCTCTTCAGTAAGACCATGAAAAGTAGAACATATATAATTAAAGCATTCTCCACAGTGACTGAGAGGTTTGACAAACTGCTTCATCAATCCAAGTTTTATGTGCAAGGGAGGAAAGACAATGTTCTTCCTATCCACTAGAGGATCATGGATCACATTCTTATCGTCAGATTTCAAACTCTGTCGCTGATGCCATTAATTTTTAAAGCAATGCTTTGCTGTAGCTCAATTGTCCAAGTAGCACAGAAAACAAGGGTGTTTTTTGCACCCTACTTGCAGACCCTAAAGAAAGTTAACCATTGTCAAATTCCCAACCTCTGTAGAACAATCTGCATGTTTTTATATTCTTCTTTACGTTGTACAGAATGACCTATTGTTACAGAGCCATACTTATTTCCATTATGTAACAGAACACATTTTAAACTTCTTTTCGAACTATCCCTAAAAAGCCTCCAATCCCTTGAATCATATGCTGTAAGTCCAAAAAAGAGAAGTAGCCCTTCAACATCAGTACAATAGACAACTTGGCCATCTGAATGGAAGTACTGTATATACTCATGTATAAGCCGACCCTTGTATAAGTTGACCCCCCTAATTTTGCCACAAAAAACTGGGAAAACTTATTGACTCGCGTATAAGCCTAGGGTGAAAAATGATTATGCCCCCATTTGATGCTCCACAGATTATGCCCCCATATGCTGCACAGATTATGCCCAATATGCTCCACAGATTAAGCCCCCATATGCTCCAGATTATGCCCAATATGCTTCAGAGATTATGCCCCCATATGCTCCAGATTATGCCCCCATATATTCCACAGATTATGCCCCCGTATGATCCACAGATTATGCCCCATATGCTCCAGATTATGCCCCCATATGTTCCACAGATTATGCCCCCATATGCTCCAGATTATGCCCCATATGTTCCACAGATTATGCCCCCATATGCTCCAGTTTATGCCCCATATGTTCCACATCTTATGCCCCCATATGCTCCATATTATGCCCCCATATGTTCCACAGTTTATGCCCCCATATGCTCCAGATTATGCCCCATATGTTCCACAGTTTATGCCCCCATATGCTCCAGATTATGCCCCCATATGCTCCAGATTATGCCCTATATGTTCCACAGCTTATGCCCCAATATGCTCCATATTATGCCCCCATATGCTCCAGATTATGCCCCCATATGCTGCACAATTATGCCCCATAGTATAGGCCTCATATGCTGCTGCAAAAAAAATGACATACTCACCTCTCGTCGCTGGGGGCCATGGTGCCGGTATCACCGCTCGCTCAGGACCCCGGCACCTGAGATATTTACCTGTCCTCTCTGCACCGCTGCGCTGCTCCCTCGGTCTGACTCCTCTGGCTGGAATGATCTGGCAGGGGGCGGGGCGCGCACTAACGACGTCATCGCGCCCTCTGCCTGAACATTCACAGCCAGAGGAGTCAGACCGAGGGAGCAGCGCGCCGCGGTGGAACGGGACAGGTAAATATAGCTATACTCACCCCTCCGCCGCACGTCCCTGCAGCCTCCCCTCTTCTCCCGGCGCTCTCCGCAGCGCTTCAGTCCTGCAGCGGTCACGTGCTACCGCTCATTAAAGTCATGAATATGTGCATATTCATGACTTTAATGAGCGGTGCCATGTGACCGCTGCAGGAAGAAGCCGGAGATCGTGGGAGAAGCAGGGGGGCTGCAGAGATGCGTTGGTGGAGGGGTGAGTATGATCCGACACCCCCGCTCCCCCTCCCCTGCCGACCCCCGTATATGACCCGCGTATAAGATGAGAGGGGGACTTTCAGCCCTAAAAAAAGGGCTGAAAATCTCGGCTTCTACATGGGTATATACGGTACTTATGCAGTTCTGCTTACCTGTTCCGATAAAATGAGACACTTGTACTGTGTTTTAACATTCGATTGTCTTGTAGTCTTCTTGAAGCCAATAGTTCAGCATACTGTTTTGATACATAAAGATCTGTAACCAGATCATTCAAAGCAGAGTAAACATAATAGCTTTGTCACTATCTTCATGACATGGCCGAAAAATATCTGTAATGTCTTCTTCATTAGTATAACAATGTGAGGATAGATCTGTGTAAATGTTTTCTGGAAGCGCAGTTCATTTTGGAACAGGTCTATGTCTTCACTATGGCCAACTGGTGGAATAGCTGAAGGAATACTCGGGTATTGCAAATATTGCTTTTTTTTCTTATTCTAACCTTTTACATCGACAAGGCAGAAATTGCAGTCTGGGAAATGATTGCTTGGTTCTCTCCAAACCATAGGAACACCAAACTGAAGTTTAGCATTCTTTCCTTGAGACCATGATGTCAAGCTCTAAATACAGGTTTTGCACACTTTTGTGAGGAGAACAATGCTTGTCTTGTTCTCGAAGTTTAACTCAGAAGTACGCACAATACACCCTCTTAACAAAGTCAGTAATGTTGCACTTCTGAGTCTTCACAGTAAATTTTACACAGGTGTAGCCAAAAATATTTGGATCATTTCATCACTGTCTTCTGCGAGATGTAGAGCCCATTGTTAGATCAGAAAAACATTGTGCAGAGAAATACAAGCAAAAAGTTGCTAGCTACCTGAGTTGTTCATGTAATTTCTGTCCCACCATCACACCTTAGGTATTGATTCACAACCCAAAAAATGAACAACAGCAGGATAAAAAAAAAAGTCATTTAAAATTCCAAAAAATAAAACTGTACCTGCACACGACTGCACACATGCTTACATTTGCATGTATTGCCATATTTCCACTGGCCCTCATTAAACTGCCACAATGTTCAACATTTTTCATTTGCTCTTTGCCCCCGCCTGACTACCTCCTCTTTGTCCCGCCTGCTGGGAAATGCTCCCTCCGCTCCCGTGAAAGGACTGCCAATACCTTGTGGGCGCCATCACTTAAATCCACAGGCCTATATCCTTTTGATACCACCTAATGTGAGACCTGACCGCCTTACGCTGCCTGAATTGTTAATCATAGCGCAACCAGGTCAGCCCACCACAAGTGCGGTCAGCTTCCCCAATCGCGTACACATAACAAAAGAATCATGAATTATTTTCCGTGGACTTATGAACTATAACACTCGGTAAGATTGGGAATGCTTGCATCGAGTTCAGGAAAGTTTGCTGAATAAGGCGCCAGTGCCAGCTTCACTTATCCTCCTTTTTCCTGTCATCCCTCTTTGCCCTATCCAAATTAAACTTCTCCAAGGGGATAAAGGGAAAATGTTCCACTTATTCAGCACCACACTTTTTCGCCTTCAATTGTTTTTAAAAATGAGCCCTCAAGGGGCCCTCAAAACAAACATTAACTTTACCCTCTGCTCTATCATCCAATTTTAAAGCATCCCCTTTATCCTTCTCCGTTTGCAGTGACACGGATACACCAGAGCTGGGTACCTGTTCCCCCTCCACGACCCTACAGGGGTCACACACAATCAGATTCCCCGAACCCGATGCCGCGACCCATAGCCCGACGGGTGACACCCCTGCCCCAGTTGCTGTACCCCCATTCCATTCTTTTTAAAATGGGAGACATAGTCAACAGCACGTCCCTAATATCTGGGCCTACCATACCGACGCCACCCCTCGGACCCAGCTCCTCTAACCCTAACGCACTACCCCCACCGATTACACCTCAACCAGCCCCTGCGGGCACCAAACATTACAAAGACTCATACTCAACAAGCTGCACAGGTGCTGTGTCCCCGGCAAACGAACGTCACGCATCCTGTTGCTGTACAGCCACGTCCATGTCGCTGTCTGTATCACAACATTCTGTGCCGCCTCCCTGCCCCACGCACGCGCCCCTGGGCTGCGCCCCTGGCCTCCTCATCACCAGTGGGGACCGGAGCGCGTGCAGCGCAGCAAAATGCCGACCTCCGTGGGGCCATGGAACGCCCCTGCGATCTCGTGAACTGTAGCGATGGCCATCCTTGTGCCCCGTCCGCTATTGCAACCACGCTGCCCGACACTATCTTCCTGGTTCGCCTGCTTCAGGGCCAGGCAGCAGGGGGTCCAGCTGATGCAGCCTGCCCGTAGAAAACTATACATGGCAGTGAGAAATTCTCTCAATGTTGTTGCCCCTACCGGTGGAAACCATAAATAGGCAAAACCCCCACAGAAAGGGTCAATATTATGCTATTGCTTGCTTTTTCCTATCTGTTGCCAAGAGGTGTAACTGAGGGCCCTGTACAAAACAATTTTTGTGACTGATCTAATTTCTTGATACTGTTCCCCTTACTGGTGGAAATGAAATAAAGAGCTAAAATTATAATGCTGAGTTATTGACAGAAGAGAACCGCTATGATGACTCAATGAATAATGCCATGTGGTAACAATTAGTAACCTTTATCCCAGCTGCTATATCTGTATGTGCGATGGGTGTCCCGTCCCTCTGGCCCCCTCTGGCCCCCTAACATAATCAGTGCAGCGCCGTGAAAGGTTCGCATTTTACAGGCCCAGCTCCAGGTTTTTGCAGGCCTCGGGCGAAAGAGTCTCAGTTGGCCCCCCCTTTAACACATACCATGATTCATGATGCACATATACAGCAGAGAAATAAAGGTATACAATGCCAGATTTCATACATGAGTGTAGGCGCCCGACTCAACGCAAGTCAATGGGTGCAGAAACGCTGCAGATCCGCACAAATAATTGACTTGCTCCGGAAATGAACCCGCAGCGTTTATTCTGCATATTTTCCCGGATGTGCACAGTGTTTTTTATTTGACATGGACTATAATGGTACTGTACAACGCAGGAGAATCTTCTGCGTATCCGCAGGGCCAAATCCGCTGCTAATCCGCAGCATAATATGCAATGTGTGCAGAGACACGAAAATGCATGTAAAAATCTGTGCGTTTTTAAGGCATATTTTCAAGCGTTTTTGCGCTTTATGAGTTTTCGTATGCATTTGGACCAACCCCGGATAAAAAAAACACAAAAATAACCCTTGCTCAGGTGCCAAGTGGGCCCCCCCCGTCTCGCCAGGGCCCCGGCATTTGCCCGGGTGCGCCGGGTGCTGACGCCGGCCCTGGCATTGCACAACAGCTAACATGCACTTACATTGGTCTCTTCTGCTAAGAGAATCACTGCCTTGTGATATATGAATTTTTTTTAAACCAGGCATCAGCCAGGGGCCGCTGCTGTGGCTGGGGGTCCTAGTCAGCTGCCTGGTCTACCTGCCCATAACGCCGGGCCAGGACCTGGTGCTGTGGAAGATTGTATAGAGGTAGCCAGCTCGTTGATGGAAATGTTGAAGAGCGTTGGACTCCCTACTCCCTTTAGACATGTGCAAATATAGATGTGAATATGTAATCTGGAATATCCAGCTGTACTGTACTTATACAGTTCATTTTCGTGCTTTGCAGAATTGGGTGGTAGCCAGACTGGGCCTCTGGCTACCAGTTTTTCTCATTAAATAGATACAAATCTGAACTATTAACACAGCAATATCTCCAGGTGGACTGTAGTTATACAGTTCACTTTGCTGCTTTGCAGGATTTGCTGTTAGCCAGACTTTCCTGCTTTTCAATGGGGTGTTAGCCAAAGTGGGCCTTTGAGTATGGGTGTTCCGGAGGAAATAGATACGAAGCTGACAAACTGACACTACAATATGTACAGCTGGACTGTACTTCTAGAGTTCACTTTCATGCTTTGCAGAATTGGTTGCTAGCCAGACTGGGCCTCTGGGTAATATTTTTTCTACGGAAATAGATATGGAGATTAAGAATTCCAACAACAATGTATTCAGCTGCATTGTAGTGATAGAATAAAGTTAACTGCTTTTACATTTGGGTGTTATCCAAAGTGGGACTCTGAGTATGGGTGTTACTGCTGAAATGTAGACGAATATTTGTAATATTTTGAGTATACTACATATACCTTTTATCTGTAGATCCACTACACGTGTTTTGTGCCGACTCTTTGTTGGAGTTATACAATTCATCCATTTTCACCATCTTAACATCCATTAGACACCTTATCAGATGGCATTTTGGCTACCTCACTATGTGGCCTGCCCCACCACCCATCCTCCACCACCCCTCCTCCACCAACAAAATTGTTCTTTTCTTGTGTCATACATACTGATGATGACCCTTTCAGCATGAGTCTGCCTATAGGCTCCTGCAAGTGGATCGCTCAGCAGGACACTGGGGTACTATGCACCCTGCCGGTGTGTTAAAGGGATGTGTCATGCCAGCAGTGACCCTGTCCGTGTCCCTGGCTGTTCAATGAAAAGGGGAATAATTAACAGGGAGGATTTGATTTTCTATTACACTGTTGGTTACGTCACCTGTGCTTTATGGTGAAAGCTGAACGGCGCTCCAGTGCATATCCTCTGAAAATGGTGGTGATACAGCAGAGTTTGACTAGCTCACCACAGGCACAGCTTCTTGCCTCAGGGCTGAAGTATATTTTGGTGGATGAATGGTGCTGTTAAATGTAGCAGTGTGTACAAGGTGACGCTGGAAAAAATTTAGATCACACATTCGGGGCCAGTTTACAAGCCTTTACTCAGAGTTGAGTGTTGTGAATATGTTGGAGGCGACTTCGGAGCTGGGGCTCCCTCCTGTGGTTGCTGAGGGTAATGAACCAATTGCTGAATGGCTTTCAGCTGGGTCCGAATGGTCTGATATAAGTGACCTGAACTCCCATCAGCCTTGCCGGTAATCAATTGTTCTTCCAGGTCTTGGTTGGAGCTCAGCTTGCATTCCTGCTTTCATTCAGATAAGTGACTTGCTGTTTTTTTTCCTCTGGTTGGATTTTCCTTGCTGGTTTGCTGCATTGCAGTGGACTTCAACCTGGTCCCCTTTTGGGGCCTGGCGCTGCATTTGTGCTCAGTTTATGTTTGCACTTTTGCTCTATTCCTGTGTCACTTTTTATTTGCTGAATTGCTGTGTGTTACACCAGAGATCTGATTTAGGTGGCAGAGATCGTGTGATCTCAGGTTTTTTTGTTAATCAGACGTGTTGGTATTTTTGTCAGGGTTTTTTGGGTTGCAGTCAGAATTCTTTCCTATACTTTTCTATCTAGACAGAATTGCTCATTCTATTTTCTGTCTGTGTTCGTATTTTCTTCTTGTCTAACCGCCATTACTTGTTTGGGGGCTTCCTATTTCTTTGGGGGTTCTGCTACGGGGCAGTTAGCTTTCATCTTTCTGTCTTTAGGTGTAGCTATCTCTCTGGCTGTGATGAGGCGTCTAGGATCACCGTAAGTACGCTCCACGGCTACTTCTAGTGTTGTGGTTAGTTTAGGGTCCTGCAACCCAGTAGTTTCCAGGCTCTCTGGAGTATTGCTACTTTGGCTATTTTTGCTATTTCTCCTCAGCTACCGAAACATAACAGTTGAGCTGTGCACATATGCCCCCTTGGTACAGTATCCTCCAGGTGACTGGCTCTGCAAACTCACAGGTACATTGTAAAGACAGCTTTACAGGACTACTTTCAATATGTTCCTTTCTGTGTCATCTCACGGTGTAGTATTACTCCCCTGTCCTTCCTGACAACAACTCGCAATCATTGTCCAAAGCCAGTAGCTGCAAAACACGTGGTATAATGTCTGGTCTTCTTTTCCTTGCTATTATATAGACACGTTTTTGGCAAACAGAAGTGATGTTCTGAAGCTGAGACTCCTTGAGATGACACTGCCTCCGGCTTGCTATGTGAGTACGAAAGTTATATAATAGGCTAATGGTCCGGTGTCCCTTCTGCAACCTGGGTGAATGTGCTGCATGCAGTGTACACAGGGGAAAGCGGGGTTGGGACAGTACTGCCTAGACCACAGTATAGGCAACATGGATCAACGATGCTCTCCGTATCCAATGCCGGGGGAGATAAGTTTTCATGCTCACAGTATCCAACCACACCGCCACTGTAGTGGAGCTGTGAGCCATGTTTCAGGTAGGGTTCTCAGGCCAAAGCTTACCTGACCTTTAACCTTGTTTAAAAAAATTACCCATCTTGACAGGAATGCCAAGAATACGGGGGTGGGGTTACTGAACAAAGTCTGATAGTCCAGGTGCCCAGTTGCTAGAGAGTCCAAGACTTTCCCAGGATGAGACTCAAAGCACTCTCAGAATCTCACCAGGGCAACCAACTCCTGGGGCACATTGCAAGCGAAGCGCTCACACTTACACAGCCACCTGACTTTGATCCTGGGGGGCCATGCTTTCCGCCATATGAATACATGAGCCACCTGGCGCACACGGGCAACTGCAGGGTCACTGAGCAGGTTGGGGGGGCCGACTCGTGTGCAACGGCACTGGTACAGGGACCCGCATAGTACAAACATTTGCCTCTGATGGTGGGATGGGCCCTCTCGCCGTCAGACGCAGCGGCGTACTATGCGGGGCCCTGTGCCAGTGCAGTCGACCACTAGTCGGCCACCCCTGCTTGCTAAGGGACACAGCACTTACAATACTTACCTCTCCATGCTCCACCACTGTGATGTCTTCAGCGTTTCCTGACAGTCAAATCCAGGTTACAGAGGGAAATTACCTCAGGACTGTACTCCCTCTGTATAAACAGTCCAAGTGGTGATGCTGAGGAGGGCAGAGTAGACCACTGCACAGCAAGGAGAGTTATTAAATATTGTTAAAAGTTTTCACGAATATATGGGTAGCATTTCACACTGGATCATTAGTAATGTGGACCATCATATATGGAGGTTTCGTTGGGCCGATAACACACTGGAGCATCATCCATGTGCCACAACATATACAGTAGCACTGTTAATGGAGAAGGTCAGAGACTGGAGCAGCTGGCATGGGGCCAATCAGAGACTGGAGCAGCAGCCATGGGGCAGATCAGAGACTGGAGCAGCAGGCATGAGGCCTATCAGAGACTGGAGCAGCAGCCATGGGGCCAATCAGAGACTGAAGCAGCAGGCATGGGGCCAATCAGAGACTGGAGCAGCAGCCATGGGGCAGATCAGAGACTGGAGCAGCATTTATGGGGCCCATTATACACTGGATCATTAATAATATGGACCATGATTTTGGCCCATAACACACTGTAGCAGCAGCCATGGGACCCATCAATTACATTAGCATTGTCAATGGGGCAGGTCAGAGACTGGAGCAGCAGGCATGGGGCCAATCAGAGACTAAAGCAGCAGGCATGGGGCCAATCAGAGACTGGAGCAGCAGCCATGGGGCAGATCAGAGACTGGAGCAGCAGGCATGTGGCCTATCAGAGACTGAAGTAGCAGGCATGGGGCCAATCAGAGACTGGAGCAGAAGCCATGGGGCAGATCAGAGACTGGAGCAGCAGGCATGGGGCCCATTATACACTGGATCATTAATAATATGGACCATGATTTTGGCCCATAACACACTGTAGCAGCAGCCATGGGGCCCAACCTATTCAGTAGCATTTTCAATGGTGCAGATCAGAGACTGGAGCAGCAGGCATGAGGCCTATCAGAGACTGAAGCAGCAGGCATGGGGCCAATCAGAGACTGGAGCAGCAGCCATGGGGCCAATCAGAGACTGAAGCAGCAGGCATGGGGCCAATATGAAAGTGGAGCAGCAGGCATGGGGCCTTTCAGAGACTGAAGCAGCAGGCATGGGGCCAATCAGAGACTGGAGCAGCAGCCATGGGGCCAATCAGAGACTGAAGCAGCAGGCATGGGGCCAATCAGAGACTGGAGCAGCAGCCATGGGGCAGATCAGAGACTGGAGCAGCATTTATGGGGCCCATTATACACTGGATCATTAATAATATGGACCATGATTTTGGCCCATAACACACTGTAGCAGCAGCCATGGGACCCATCAATTACATTAGCATTGTCAATGGGGCAGGTCAGAGACTGGAGCAGCAGGCATGGGGCCAATCAGAGACTAAAGCAGCAGGCATGGGGCCAATCAGAGACTGGAGCAGCAGCCATGGGGCAGATCAGAGACTGGAGCAGCAGGCATGTGGCCTATCAGAGACTGAAGCAGCAGGCATGGGGCCAATCAGAGACTGGAGCAGCAGCCATGGGGCAGATCAGAGACTGGAGCAGCAGGCATGGGACCCATTATACACTGGATCATTAATAATATGGACCATGATTTTGGCCCATAACACACTGTAGCAGCAGCCATGGGGCCCAACCTATTCAGTAGCATTGTCAATGGTGCAGATCAGAGACTGGAGCAGCAGGCATGGGGCCTATCAGAGACTGAAGCAGCAGGCATGGGGCCAATCAGAGACTGGAGCAGCAGCCATGGGGCCAATCAGAGACTGAAGCAGCAGGCATGGGGCCAATATGAGAGTGGAGCAGCAGCCATGGGGCCAATCAGAGACTGAAACAGCAGGCATGGGGCCAATCAGAGACTGGAGCAGCATCTATGGGGCAGATCAGAGACTGGAGCAGCATTTATCTTGGCTGGGATTCATATTCCCCGCCAAGCCGCGTGGCACCGCTCATTGGCTGAGCGCCCCTGGCCTCAGCCAATGAGCGGCGCAAGATTCAAATCCCCTGCAAAAGCCGTGTGGCACCACTCATTGGCTGAGCCGACCCTGGCCGCGCGGCTTTGGCGGGGGATTCAAATCCCGCGCGGCACCGCTCAGTGGCTCAGCCAGCGGGGCGGGTGAATTTAATCCCGTGCCGCTCATTGACTGAACGTCAGGGTGCCGCGCATCTTTGGCGGTGGATTTGAATCCCGCGCCGCTCAAAGCCGCGCGGCACTGCTCATTGACTGAGCACCACAGGATTCAAATCTCCCACCAAAGCCAGGCGGCACCCCTCAATGGCTCAACAGGTGGGGCGGGGGATTTGAATCCCGCAACACTCATTGGCTGAGCACCTCTGGCGCTCAGCCAATGAGCGGCGAGGGATTAAAATTCCCCGCCCCACCAGCTGAGCCAACGAGAGGTTCCGCACGGGATTTGAATCCCTCGCCAAGCCTCATCCGGCAGGCAGCTCGGCCAATGAGCGGGGACGCGTGGTTTTGAGCGGCGCGGGATTCAAATTCCTGCCAAGTTGCACAGCACCGCTCATTGGCTGAGATGCCCCTGGCCACGCGGCTTTGGTGGGGGATTCAAATCCCACGCAGCATCACTCATTGGCTCAGTCTGCGGGGCGGGGGATTTCTATCTCGCGCCGCTCATTGGCTGAGCGCCATTGGCTGAGTGGTGCCACGCGGCTTTGGGGAGGGATTTGAATCCCACGCTGCTCATTGGTTCAGCCGCCGGCAGCTCAGCCAATGAGTGGTGCAGCGCGGCTTTGATGGGGGATTTCAATCCCACACGGCACCACTCATTGGCCGAGCCGCCCGCCGGCTGAGCCAATGAGTGTGCCACGTGGAATTTGAAGCCCCCGCCTAGGCTGCCGACCAATCATCTGCCAGCGGTATTGGCACCAGATTTGAATACCGCTAGCAGCTGATGTTATTGGTCGCCCACCGTCACTCCTGTTAGCACCTCTAAGGATACACAGATGTTCATTTCTCCGGACTCCTGATGCAATAGCATCGGGCCTATTTCTAGTCTTAACATAATTTACAATGTTACTCTCAACAGGAGGATGTAGGTCTGAGCAAGGTGGCTGTGACAATAGTCACTACTCATGGCCAAGTCATGAGGCTGGGTAGTCAACAGGTCAGAGGTCAAAATCCTGTAGGGTACATCATAGAGGAGTGAAACAAAGGCATAGTCAGGTAACTGTCTAAGGTCAGTATTCCAAGAAGGTAGTGAATCATGGCAAAACGACTAGACAATGAGATGATTAAGACAAATACAAGTTCTAGCAGCAAAGATCAGAATACATTACTAGGAGCACACAGCAAACATACACCATATTCCAAATTATTATGCAAATTGGTTTTAAGTGTCAGATCTTTTTTTTTGCCAATGAAACCCATTGATGGTATTGTGTTTCAGGGTTCTTTGGATCACTGAAATCAATCTCAGATACCTGTGATAATTAGTTTGCCATGTGAGCCCAATAAAAGGAAAACTGGACGTTCCAAACTATTAAGCAGGCCAGAGTTTTCAAGTAACATGGGAAAGAGAAAGGATCCCTCTGCTGCTGAAAAGCATCAAATAGTGCAATGACTTGGTCAAGGGATGAAAACATTAGAGATTTGTGGCTGATTCTGAGAACAGACGTGTTCGTGCTGATAAAGGCAGAATGAGGAAGGTTTCTGCCAGGCAAGTTCATCGGATTAAGAGAGCAGCTGATAAAAAGCCATTACAAACCAGCAAACAGATATATGAATCTGCTGGTGCCTCTGGAGTACCTCAAACCTCAAGATGTAGGATCCTTCAAAGGCTTGCTGTGGTGCATAAACATACTATTCGTCCACCCAGGGCCGGCGTCAGCACCCGGCACACCCGGGCAAGTGCCGGGGCCCTGAGCAGGCGGGGGGCCCACTCGCAGTCTGGCACCCCCGCGCCCGTTAGCGGAGGAGAGCGGTGTCAGCGCCGCCACTGGGCCCCCCCCGCCCGCTCAGGGCCCCGGCATCAGCTGGCACAATACTTACCTCTCCCGTGCCTCCGCTGCCGCAGCTCCGGGCTCCAGGGGCGCCGGCGCTTCCTCTCACAGCAGCGCCGCTGAATGACGTCATCATTCAGCGGCCAGCTGTGGCAGAGAGCGCGGACGCTGGGCAGGTAAGATGTGTGTGTGTGTGAGTCTCTGTGTGTGTCTGTGTGTTTGTAGTGCGGTGCTTTGTGTGTGTGTGTGTATGTGAGAGAGTGCTTGTGTGCTGTGATGCTGTGTGATGATGGGCAGGCATTGCTGATAATGAGGAGGCATTGATGATGATGATGGGGAGAAGATGATGATAATGGGCAGGCATTGCTGATAATGAGGAGGCATTGATGATGATGATGGGGAGAAGATGATGATAATGGGCAGGCATTGATGATAATGGACAGGCATTGATGATGATGGGGAGAAGATGATGATGGGCAGGCATTGCTGATAATGGGGAGGCATTGATGATGATGATGGGGAGAAGATGATGATAATGGGCAGGCATTGATGATAATGGGCAGGCATTGATGATGGGGAGAAAATGATGATGGGCAGGCATTGCTGATAATGGGGAGGCATTGATGATGATGGGGAGAAGATGATGATAATGGGCAGGCATTGATGATAATGGGCAGGCATTGATGATGGGGAGAAGATGATGATGGGGAGGAGATGATGATGATGGGCAGGCATTGATGATAATGGGCAGGCATTGATGATGGGGAGAAGATGATGATGGGCAGGCATTGATGATGATGGGGAGGAGATGATGATGGGCAGGCATTGCTGATAATGGGGAGGCATTGATGATGATGGGGAGAAGATGATGATAATGGGCAGGCATTGATGATAATGGGCAGGCATTGATGATGGGGAGAAGATGATGATGGGGAGGAGATGATGATGATGGGCAGGCATTGATGATAATGGGGAGGCCATGATGATGATGGGGAGGCAATGATGATGATGGGGAGGCAATGATGATGATTGGGAGGTAATCATGATGATAATGGGGAGTCTTTCCACAGCACCCTTTCCTGAGCCGTAACAGTGCAGAACGCAGTACAGCGCAGAGGAGAGCTCCATATTTTGTATGGAGCATTATATGGGGACCAGTATCCTGTATGGAGCATTATATGGGGACCAGTATCCTGTATGGAGCATTATATTGGGTCCAGTATTCTGTATGGAGCATTATTTTGGGTC
>JARQOD010003072.1:0-69183 GCA_033576555.1 Oophaga sylvatica | reverse complement strand
TTCAAACAGCGCCTCCATGCTGTCATCCATGCTGTCAGACTTCTCTGTCTCAACAACGGCAGTCTTCACTCAAGACATACACACTCTACAGTCTTTTCCATAGAAAAATTCAGCTCTGCTGTGCAGACACTTTTTTTTTTTTTTTTTTTCCTTTGCAAAGTCTATTAGGGCTACTGTCTCTTTAAGACTGCTCCACAGACTTTTCTTTTGCTGCTGCACATTCCACAGTCATTTTCACAACAAGTTCAGCTTTGCTGTCATACATTTTCTCTCTGCAGACCCTATCAGGGCCACTGTCTCTCCAAGACTTGCTCCAATCAGACGTTTCTCTTGACACACCTTTTTTTCTCTGCTGCTATTTCAACAGACTTCACCTTTATTGCTGTCTCTAATCCACCGTGCTGCATGCACCCTCCAGCACTAACTGTATCAGCCACTGCGCTACCCCAGCATTCTCCGCCAATTGTAACATTTCAGGGGATATAGCTCTGAGATCGCTGTCTGGATAGACAGAATGGCACGGAAACAGTTCATTCAGACAGCCTTTCTGGTGAAAACTGGCCGCAACCAGCTTTATTAAAGTCCACAGCAAACAGATAAAACAAAGCATAACAGAAAACCTGGGCTTGTCTAGCCACTAATTACACATAGATCGATTGCCCTGTCTATCCGGGTCCCGGCTCTATTAGCCTGACCCAAAACAACACATATGATATATGTTACCAGTATGGAGTTTCACAGATACTCCTCCTTGTGTCTGAAGGCACCTTCCATGTCCAGACTTGAGAGAGATCCACTCCTATTCAGCCGCTATTCACACGGATTCGCACTGAGACTACTCCTGTGTCCGGGGTCCTTCCTGCACCCAGACTGAGATAGCTCAAACTCCTGGCGACGCTCCTTGTGCCGGGACACCTTCCTGTGTCCAGGCTGAGCGTGCTCTCTCTTTCCCCTCTAGACTGTGTTTCCCCACACCTACTTCTGGTCTCCTAATTAACACCTGAGTGATTTCAGGCCTGAGCTGCAAGTGTGTACTGAATGTAAGGTGTAGTGACCTTTCTCTACCACTAGGTCTACAAAGCCACACACCTCCCTTATACCAGTCAGTAAAGCAGCTAGGTGAAATATACACCCCATTCAATACACATACTCTCACTGTCTCACAATATATATATATATATATATACATATATATATATATGTATATATATATATATATATACATGTCATTGTGACATATATATATACATATATTTATAGTTTATACACTTCTACATAGTAAAATAGCCTCTGATTCAATTGCCGGGTAAAGCCGGCTTTTGTGAAAAGACAGAAGCACCCGACATGAAATGACACTTGATTTACATAGAGTTAAGGGCCCGTCTCACATAGCGATATCGCTACCGAGATCGGTGCTGAGTCACTAGTTTTGTGACGCAGCACCGAGCTCACCAGCGATATCGCTGTGTGTGACATTCAGCGACGATCAGCTCCCCTGCCGGGTATCGCTGATCGTCGCTGAAATGTCTGGACATTTTTTTGATCGCTGGTCTCCCGCTGACAGGCACGCATCGCTGCGTGTGACAGGCGGGAGAGACCAGCGATCCGCTGGTAACCAAGGTACACAGCGGGTTTCCAGGCGCGGGGCTGTGCCTAGAAACCCGCTGTGTACCTTGGATACCAGCGCCCTGATGCAGGGAGCTGGTATCCAAGGTACACAGCGGGTTTCCAGGCACCGCGCAGCGCTTGGAATCCCGCTGTGTACCTTGGATACCAGCTCCCTGCATCAGGGCGCTGGTATCCAAGGTACACTGCGGGTAACTAAGCGATGTTACCCGCAGTGTCCTTGTGCTGATCGCTGCCCTGAGCTGCCTGTTTGGCAGCTCAGCAGCGATAATATAGCGATACACCAGCGATCCTGACAAGTGCATATCGTTGTCGGGATCACTGGTGTATCGCTATGTGAGACCCAGCCTTTAACCATGTCTTTTCATGTAGTTTGATATCTGATTTGCACAAACAATTACATGAGTGTATGTGTGCAAAATTTCACACCTGTAGGGGTTAATTAAAGGTGTAAATTCGTTGTAAAAAAAACGGACTTTTTTGCTACGAATTTACACCTTTAATTAACCCCTACAGGTGTGAAATTTTGCACACTGTAATGTATGTAGTACAGTTCATATAGCGTCTTGTGCTTGGGTGCGATGAAAATACATGAGACACAGGTTTGATATAGAAGGTCTTGTATTACTTCATACAAGTGGCAAAAATAGTCACACAGTTTGCAGATACAGAAGCAGGAGACACAGCAGGCCAGAGTAACTTAAGCTCAGCAATCACTCTCCACAACAGGTTCAGGATCTTCTTCTCTGTTACCGTAAGTCCATGCAAACGTGGATCTTTCAAAGAGCAGGGTTCCAGAGTCCACAAGTGTTCAGAGTTCCTCAGTAGGAATAGCTGGAGTACATAGTCCAAGGCTTCCAGGAGTCAGGTCACAGGTTCACTGCAGGCTAGATTCAGAAGCACTGATTGCTCAGCTGTGGCTGCTTAAGAAGCAAGAGGGAGAGAATCAGGGCGGGAACTTGAAAGCTGAAAACTCCATATTGACTGAGGGCAAGATAGCTGCAGCAAGACAGAAAGCAAAATGGCTGACGGAAAAACTGAGTTTCAAGAACATATACAAAGAACCTTACACACACATACACTCATGTAATTGTTAGTGAAAACAATAGATCAAGCAACTTGAAATGACATGGTTAACTCTATGTAAACCATGTGTCATTTCATGTCGGGTTCTGCATTTTCACAAAAGCCGGCAATTGAATTAGCGGCTATTATACTATGTAGAAGTGTATGAACTATAAATATAAATATATATATATATGTGTCACAAATTCAATGACATGTATATATATATATATGAGGTGTAAAATTGTTGAAAAAAAATGCGTGGGCTCCCGCCCTATTTTCGCAACCAGACAGACAAAGCCAGCGAGTGGGGGCAGATAATAATAGCTCAGAGAGGGACCATTATTTTTGCCCCCCCCCCTGGCTATTAACATCTGCCCCCAGACACCCCAGAAAAGACAAATCTATAATTAGATTCGCCCTTTCTGGCACTTTGCCCGTCTATTCCCATTGCCCTGTAGCGGTGGCGAATGGGTTAATAAGGGGTTAAAGCCACCTTGCTATTGAAAGGTGACCTTAAGCCAGGTTAATAATTGAGAGCTGTTAATTAGACAAATATCAATTATTAATCCTATTGCATGAAATAAAAATAAAACACACACACTTTAATTAAAAATCATTTTAATGAAATAAAGACACATGTTTTTGACCATCTTTTATTTTACTGCAAAAACCATTTCCTGTAATAAAAATAAAATAAAAAAGCAAAATTATTCTTACCTATCCCATGCACAGTCAGGTCCCATGGTGTAATCCTTCAGAAAGGGTTAATGTTTACTGCAGGGACCGCAGCTAATGCTGCAGCCTCACAGTAAACCCCCAAATGAATGAGTTCCTCTCCTGGCTGACAGGAGAGGAAGTGGAAAGCTTAATTGATTGCTTTCCACTTTCACTTCAAGTCAGCCAGGGACACCATCAGTGACGTCAGAGGGAACTAATTAACAAAAATAGGGGTTCCCTTCGAAAAAAAAATGGTGTGGGGTCCCCCTATTTTTGTTAACCAGCCTGATGAAGCAGACTGCTGAGGCATGGTATTTAAGGCTGTTAAGGAGCCAATATCCATGGACCTTGCCAGCAGCGTCGGACTGGAGTACCTTGGGCCCACCAGAGAAAAATTATTCTTGGGGCCCACCATCATACTTCCCAAACTTTGAAGAAGGGAAAGAGGGACAAAGGCTGTGGCACGCTGTGCCTGCTGCAGCAAATTTTAGGCCATGCCACGTTGCACCACAGACTGTCCAGGAGTTGGTGGATGCTTTAGTCCAGGTGTGGGAGGAGATCCCTCAGGAGACCATCCGTCGCGCTCATCAGGAGCATGCCCAGAAGTTGTAGGGAGGTCATACAGCATACCTCCCAAATTTTGAAGACAGGAAAGAGGGTTAAAGGCTGCGGCGCGCATAGCGCGCCGCTGCAAATTTTAGGCCACGCCCGACCACACCCATTTCACAACTAATCACACCCATATCCTTGCCCCAAGTGTACCCATTTAGCACTGCTGATCACACTGACTGGTAATGAGGGCACAGTGGCTGTACTGAGGAAAAGAAAGAAAGAGCAGCGAGAGAGAAAGAACAAACAGAGAAAGAAAGAGAGGAAAGAAAGAAAAGAGAGAGAGAAAGAAAGAACAGAGAGAAAAAAGAACAGAGAGCGAGAAAGAAAGAACAGAGAGCGAGAAAGACTAGAGAGAGAAAGAAAGACTAGAGAGAGAGCCAGAGGCGTAGCTAGGGTTTTGGTTTAGTGGGGGCGAAACTTCTGAGTGGGCCCCTAATCAGAGAACCTCAGCAAATGACCGCGCTGTTGCCAAAAATAATCTATATATAAAAAGACCAATATTGATATTACCGCCATATGGTGTGTGGTAAATAATACCAGTCCTACAGAACATATAATAGATTACAGCACAGGTATAGATAATGACTTACCGCTGATGTTCTTTCTAATGGAATTGTTCACTTTTCATGTCTTTTCCATCTGGCCCAGACCGACATGACGACTTCTCCAGCCAGGACTCGACTGCAGAGATTACAACAAAGACACATTTCACTTCTCAATTTTTAGCACTGTCACGGTCACCAATTGGACTATTCTCAACCTGCACAAACTCCTCATCCCGCTGATACCCCAATACTGAGCCGCTGCTGCCATATATGTCCCTATTTCTGCACCTGATACCCCAATACTGAGCCGCTGCTGCCATATGTGTCCCTATTTCTGCACCTGATACCCCAATACTGAGCCGCTGCTGCCGTATGTGTCCCTATTACTGCACCTGATACCCCAATACTGAGCTGCTGCTGCCGTATGTGTCCCTATTACTGCACCTGCTGTGTGGTTCTGTGTGATCTCTAAATTCTAAAGCACCCCTCTAGAATATAGTAATGCCGGGTGCAAGTGCCCTAGAAAACAGTGCCCACATTTTGTCCCCTAGACTGTAATAATGCCCTGTGTGCCCCTTTGACAGTCACAGTAACCCGAGTTCCCCTATAACAATAAGTGTCCACTTTACATTTAATAATGTCCCAAGTCTCCCCCTGTACATCTCCCCTATACACAGAATATTGCCCCTCACTGGATATATACTGACCCCTTAATGTCCCCAAACTATTTAATGGGTCCAACACTGTATGATGGCCCCTAGATAGCATCCATACAGCATAATACACCAGATAGTCCTCAATATAGTATAAAGCACTCCTATAGGCAGCCTCTATATTATAATAAACCCCCATAGGCAGAGTCTATAATATAATGCACCACCATAGGCAGCCGCTATATTATAATGCACCGCCATAGGCAGCCTCTGTAGTATAATGCATCCCCATAGGGAGTCTCTGTAGTATAATGCACCCCAATATGGAGCCTCTGTAGTATAATGCACCCCCCATATACAGCCTCTGTAGTATAATGCACCCCCATTAAAAAAAAAAAAAAAAAAAACAATACTCACCTCCCGGCTCCTGTGCTGCTCACTGTTCTCACTCTCAGCGTCTGACAGCGGGCGCGATGACGTCACCTGCCGGCGCCCGCTGTCAGACGCTGAGATGCCGATACAGCTGGATGCCGATACAGATGACCCTCCGATGACGGGTGGGAGGCCCACTGCTGGCAACGGGCCCCCCCACCGCCTGTTCAGGCCCCACAGCTTCCGGGCGGCAGAGCATGGAGAGCGATTCTCCCTGCTCTGCCGCAGAATGTAACTGTAGCTCCGGGTGGGCCCCCTCAGAGCGCGGGGCCTGGGGCCACCACCCCCTCTGCCCCGTGACCTATCCTTTCAAATCAGGGCCCACCACGCAGGAGCTGGGGCCCACCGGAGGTTTCTCCGGTGTCCCGGTGGCTCAGTCCGACCCTGCTTGCCAGCCTGATAATACCAGGCCACAGCAGTCTGCTTATCTTGGCTGGTTAACAAAAATAGGGGATCCCGTCGAAAAAAATTGGCGTGTGGTCCCCCCATTTTTGTTAACCAGCCAGATGAAGCAGACTGCTGAGGCTTGGTTTTTCAGGCTGTTAAGGAGCCAAGATCCATGGACCTTGCCAGCCTGATAATACCAGGCCACAGCAGTCTGCATATCTTGGCTGGTTAACAAAAATAGGGGATCCCCTCGAAAAAAATTGGCGTGGGGTCCTCCCTATTTTTGTTAACCAGCCAGATGAAGCAGACTGCTGAGGCCTGGTTTTTCAGGTTGGTAAGGATCCAATATCCATGGACCTTGCCAGCCTGATAATACCAGGCCACAGCAGTCTGCTTAGTTTGGCTGGTTAACAAAAATAGGGGATCCCCTCGAAAAAAAAATGGCGTAGGGGTCCCCCTATTTTTGTTAACCAGCCAAGTAAAATGCAGACTGCTGCGGCCTGGTAGTAAAAGACTGTCAAGGCCCATGGATTTTGGCCCTCAACAGCCTGATAATACCAGGCTACAGCAGCCCCACATTTGGCGCATCAAAAGATGTGCCAATTGTGGCACTTTACCCGGCTCTTCCCACTTGCCCTGTAGCGGTGGCAAGCGGGGTAATAAGGGGTTAATGTCACCGTTGATTGCACGGTGACAATAAGCCCGGTTAATAATGGAGAGGCGTCAATAAGACACCGATCCATTATTAATCCCAAAGTTTTTAAATGTTTAAAAAAAAGACACAGCAAGAAAAATGTATTTTAATGAAATAAAAGAGACAACACAGTTTTCATTTCTTTTATTACACTCTCATTCCTGCGACGCCATCGATCTCCTGTAAAAAAAGGAAAAAAACAAACCAACAGTATACCACCTGTTCGACGCAGTCCATAGTAACGAGGGTCCCACGACGATCCAGCTCTGCTACATCGGAATGCCAGGCAGAGCCTGACAACCCGGCGCAGCACAGCTGATTACCTGCTTCCCTGGCGGTGACGTCATCGGACTGCTTTACGGCCGCGATTACCCATCAGTCACTGCAGTTATCGCGAGAAACTGCATGTGACCGCCAGGGAGAAGAGGATGGCGGCCATCAAGCAGTCCAGGACGAGACCACCGGAGATCTTCTGCCGGGTAAGTGCCGCTGACCCCTGACAGACCCGACTGACGGACACTGACAGTGACAGGACAATTACGATTCCGGTATCCGATATGACGAAAATATCGGTACTCGGAATCGGAATTCCGATACAGCGAATATCGGCCGATACCCGATATTTGCAGTATCGGAATGCTCAACACTAGTTAAGAATACTCACATTCTTACACTTTGGATCCAAACTTGCTGTCTTGGCTGTGTCTTGAAGGCTGTCTAGTAGGGGTCCAGACTGTATGTGCAGGCTGAAGCATGCAGTTTCTTCAGGCAGTCTAGTAAGGGTCCAGGCTGTATGTTCAGGCAGTCTAGTAGGGGTCCAGGCTGTTGTTCAGGCTGAAGTCTCCAGGCACTGTAGTAGGGGTCCAGGCTGTATCTTCCAGGCTGTATCAGCAGTGTCTCCAGGCAGTCTGAGTAGGGGTCTGTCTGGCACTGAAGACACCTTCCTTTATCTCCACCCCTCACAAACAATGTTTCTTGTTTAGGGGGTGTTTTAGACAAGTGTCTAGACATTGTTTACTCAAAAATCGCGTGCATGCACAAGAACTGATGTGCGCACCCCCTAGACTGCAATGTTATTTTTATGCGCATAGCGCGTGCACACGTGCGCATGCGCATTTTTTAAGTGGTGGGCCGGAAAAAAAAATGCAACATGTAGCATCTAGCGTGCTGGGTGCACACCTGGAAAATGCGCTGCGCACGCCAAATGCTGATGAGCGCGTGCAAGCGCAAGACCTGCGCCCGCCATGTTAAAGATAGGGGAACATAGCGCATGCGACTGATAGCGCACGGTGCGCTGCGCGATAAAACGTAAGTGTGAAAGTAGCCTTAATTGCCACAAAAGGGTTAAAAGTGTACTGTTTTATATGTGTGTTGTAAGCAATGGGAGTTATGCCTTCTCTGCTGGACAGGCACACATAATTTGCCTCACTCCATTGTCTGAAGCTGAGAGCTTGGCAGACATACCCTAAGTGGGAAGGGGGAGGAGCCGTGTTGTGGTTCTCGGTGTGAGAAGAAGGAGGAAGAACGCTGGGGATGCCATGAGACATGTGGCTGATCCCTGAGTGTTATCTAGCAAGCAGGGAGCCAGCCCCTAGATTGTCCATGCTTCCAGAGCTGGGTGATAAGCTGAGAGACTGCGTGGGATTACACAACCAGCAGTAGGTGTTTTCCCTCAGAATTACAGCAGTGACCAGGAGTCAGTGAAGAACAGTGCAAGCTTCACAAAGGATTCAAACTGCATGTTGCTGAAGGTGAAATACACAGTGAGTAGAAGCGATACTGGGAAGTTCTAACCCCAGCAAGCCTTGGTCCAGAAGGGATTAGATTAGCAGGAGGATACACTGAGTCCTGGCAGAGAAAGTTAACTCCCATTATCCAGAGCAAACTGTAAACTGTTAGAGTTGTAATATCTCTACTGAAGTGCAAGAGAGCTCCAGTAAATACTAAAGTGACTTTCCATGTCTCCTGCTTCATTACTCGGTGCCTTGTACTTGTATCACTATCTCTGGGGGGACCTGCCCTGGTTGGAGAGAGTTTTAACACTGCACTGCCATCACCATCTACTCCCCCAGAGATCCTCTGCAGTGCCGGCTATACTACAGTCAAACACTCCAACTGGCGTCACGAATTACTACATAAACTTTATCCCCTGTAAATATATCCCCTTTTAATTGACCGCCTGGGGCCACGGACCGGGTCGTCGCCGCCGTGACATCTCCCATAGAAGTCAATAGGCTCAGTACCGAGTACCCCACTGCCCCTCGGGCGCGACACATGCGTTGCATAGTTCTGTCTGCTATCCTTGTTCTACTCATTTTTTAGTGTTTCCAAACAGTAACAGAAAACATAACCCAAAAAATTAATACAGTCCATTATCTCAGGCTGAGGCCTGGTGTATCTGTGGTGGAAAAATCTTCGCTTTGCAGGCATACTGATCACATATAATTTTTCTCCAAATAAATCCATTTGTATTGAGTAGAGTTGAGCGAAACAGGTCGCTCATTTTCAAAAATCGCCGATTTTCGCCAAAGTCGGGTTTCATGAAACGAAACCCGACTGTGGAGTGAGTTCAGTCATGTGTTCGGCGACCATTTTGCCGGAGTTGGTTTTCCTCTACACTTTAAGCGCCTTTTCTCGGCCAATGAGCAAGGACGCAGGCTGTGGGCTATGGGATGACATAGCCAGCGGCCAGCACCATCTTAGAGAAGGGCATTGCAGCGATTGGCTGGCTTTCAGTGGCGTCACAGTGCATATAAAATCCCTCAGCGCCGACCGCCATTTTACATCTGCCGAACTCAGTGTAGGGGAAGGTTGCTGGCGGTGTGTCTGAGCAGAGAGAGCGTTAGGCAGGGCCTAAAAAAAAAAATTACTTTCTGCTGATAGCGATTAGTGACTGTGCAGTGAGAGGGGAGGATTTCGCTGTGTGCAGCAACGCTGGTTGTTAGGCTGCCTGCCTTCCAGTGACGCTGTAGAAATAGCTTGTGTGGAGCATCAGATTTGATTAATAGGCTGCCTGCCTGTGATAAGGGGGCAATTAATTTGTTGGAGTAGCAGAGCTTCCTGCCAGTGACAGTGTACAAATTGCTTGTGTGGAGCATCACATCTGATAGTATGTATAGGCAACACAGTGTGGCTGCCATCTGACTGTGATAAGGGGGCATTTAATTTGTTGGAGTAGCAGAGCTGCCTGCCAGTGACAGTGTACAAATTGCTTGTGTGGAGCATCACATCTGATTAGTAAGCTGCCTGACTTTGATAATGGGGCAATTAATTTGGTGGAGTAGCAAAGCTGCCTGCCAGTGACAGTGTACAAATTGCTTGTGTGGACCATCACATCTGATTAGTAGGCTGCCTGACTGTGATAAGGGGGTGTTAGGGGTCAAGTTCCCGCTTCTGCACAGGGGGAATCTCGAGCCGTCCCTGCTGCGGTCTCCCATCCGTCTCCGGCCGCAGTGGACTCTGCTCAGCATAGACGTCGGTCCCAGCGTCTCGCTCAGTCTGACATTGTGCAGAGGATTGCTGCTGCCTTTCCGGGTTCTGCTGTTGTGGCCAGTGCTGGTTAGCGGTGAGCAGACGTCTTTGGGACAAAGTCCTTGCTTTCCTCTTCTGAGCATGCCCAGGGTAAGATCTCTCATTGGAGATCAGGGTTCACATGCTCAGGTACTGCAGCAGCTCCTACTGGTCCGCCAGGAAGGTCATGAAACCACTTGTGTTCTGGAGCACTTTCCTATTGGTCCTTATCTGGCAGGTCCTGTAGTTGCTACTATAAAAGGGTGGCATGGTCGTGCACTAGTATCAATTACATTATGTGCTTTGCGCCAGTGTGATCTTGCACGCATGTGTTAGGGCTTGGCTGAAATAAGCCCCTAGAATACCAGCTTCTCCGGTGAAGAGATGTTGTTTGCGTTGCTGAATGCGTTTAATACGGACTGCTGTCCGCACAGCAGTTCTCTGTGCATTCCTGTGGAGTTAACAGGACACAGTCCATATCTCTGCATCTCTACCTTAGCGACACTGTGATGTAACAATGTTCGCTTATACCGCCGTATAGGGCCACAGTGTCTAAAGTTGCTAGTCTGTGAAGTAACAGAGTTCACCTTACTGCCCTCTTACCAGCAGCAGGCTCAGCCTGCACGGTGGACCCCGGGCTGCGAACGCACTTATTATTTATATTATTTTGTGCGTTCCGCCAGCTCTAACAGGGGGCAATTAATTTGGTGGAGTAGCAGAGGTGCCTGCCTGTGACAGTGTACAAATAGCTTGTGTGCAGCATCACATCTGATTAGTAGGCTGCCTGACTGTGATAAGAGGGCACTTAATTTGGTGGAGTAGCAGAGGTGCCTGCCAGTGACAGTGTACAAATAGCTTGTGTGCAGCATCACATCTGATTAGTAGGCTGCTTGACTGTGATAAGGGGCAATTAATTTGGTGGAGTATCAGAGCTGCCTAACAGTGACAGTGTACAAATTGCTTGTGTGGATCAGCAGAGCTGATTACTAGCCTGCCTACCAGTTCTAAGGGGTGAAATTTCAGTTAGTTACCAAGTGTTCTGTTTTTCCCACACTGTATAGAGCTGTACGCTCCTCACAATATCGTGTACCGGCTGGTATCAGGGACAAATACAGGCTGACTATCTGTGTGTGACTCCGGAAATATATACGGAGATTTACAATTCCTCCAACACTGTATACAGCTGTACGCTACTGAGACAGTACACTTTTCCTAAGTTAGGTATTCTGGTGTTAGGCAGACTGGGCCTGTGACCGTGTGTCTTCCTGCTGACATATAAAATCAGATTTAAAATTCCCACAACACTGTTTACAGCTGTACGCTACTGAGACTGTCCATTTTTTTTAGATTCTACTGTAATCCATACTGAGTCTGTGACAGTTTGTGTCTGTTACTCCGCAAATATATACGCAGATTAAAATTTTTCACCTTCACCGTATACAGCTGTACGCTTCTGATACAGTACCATATATCTGCTGTTATTTAGGCTACATTTACACAAACATGAGGAAGTATGGTGGAAGAGGTCGAGCACGTGGTGGTGGTGGTCCACCTGCTACTGGGGCTGGAAGGCTCCCTTTTCTGGGAGCAGGTAGACAGCTTTTAAAGCGGGAGCATCAGGAACAGGTTTTGGATTATATTGCCAAATCAGATTCCAGCTCTGTCTACTCCTCTTCTGGTATTTTAAAAGCTGCAACCACTGAGTCATCAGTGCAGCCTTCTGGTCCGGACCAACCACTTTCCTTGTGTCCTTCACCCCCACTACAAGTGAAGGATGCGTCAGCCCACACTTCAGATTACTCCATGGAGCTGTTTTCACATACTATGCCTGGGTTATTAAGTCAAATCCCTCATTCCCCAGTCCAAGATGAATCTGACATTGAGTGCACTGATGCACAGCCACTGCTAGATGATTGTGCTGCCCCATTGAAGCACAGCACTACATTGCCCTTGAAGTCGACTGAGCCACAATCTGACCCTGATGAAACTCATGTGCCCCTTCCCGCACACTGTACCACCTTAGAGGGTGACAGAGAGGAAGGTGCAGATTAAATTGAAGAGGAGGTGATGGATGACCCAGTTGTGGACCTGGATTGACATCTAGTGGTGGAAGAGGGTGCCACTGGCACTTGTTTAGAAGAGGAGAAGGATCTGCAGCAGGTATCGAGATCGCATCGGGGTTTATCTGGCAGGCCTGTACGAGTCCAAAAAGGTGTTAAAAAAAAAGGAGTTGCAGGATTGGTTGACCAGACGGTCAAATTAGCAGTGGTGCAAGGCCTGAAAATGTATACCACAGTAGGAAGAGTGCAGTGTGGCACTTTTTTGAACAAAATCCTACCGATGAGGCTAAGTTTGTCTGTAAAAAGTGCCTAAGAGCCTTTAGCCGAGGGAAAAATCTCAAAAATTTGAACACCAGGTGCATGCTTACACATTTACTGAACATGCACATGCAAGCGTGGACGGAGTACAAAAACTCAGGTAGCACATGTGCACCGGCTCCGACTCAAGTTAGCCAGCAACGCTCCATTGCTTCCCCCACTGTAAGCCCACCGGTTGGCACACCATCAGCAGCAAATGTAGAGGTGTCGTCGCAAGGCCAAAGCAGTCAGGGAATCACATGTTTAGGCCATGAAAAACTGCATCTAGGCCATCACCACCACCACCACCACCACCATCACCATCAACAACCCACTCTCAGTCCCTCGTGTCCACCGATAGTTCCACCAGATGCAGCTCTCAAGTCCAGCTCACCCTACCAGACGCTCTGAGTAGGAAAAGAAAGTACTCAGCCTCTCATCCGCGTACACAGGGTTTGAACGCCTGCAATGCAAAACTGATCTCATTAGAGATGATGCCCTTCCATTTGGTTGAAAGCGCATCGTTCCGAGAACTCATGACCTACGCTGTCCCACGCTATGACATACCCAGTCGCCACTTTTTTTCGATAAAAGCCATCCCTGCCCTCCACCAGCATGTGAAAGACAGCATTGTCCATGCACTGCAACAATTAGTCAGTGGAAAGGTGCACCTCACAACAGATGCATGGGCCAGTAGGCATGGCCAGGGCCGTTACGTGTCCATAACTGCACACTGGGTTAATGTGGTGGATGCAGGGTCCACAGGGGACAGCGGTGGTGGGACAGTGCTGCCTAGCCCACGTTATAGGCAACAGTTAGCTGTAGGCATTCGCCCCTCCTCCTCCTCCTCCACAAGCGAAAGCTCGTCAGCAGAGCGCAGACACACAAGCACTCCATCCGCAACTGGCAGTGTCCCACTATCGAACAGCTAATGGTAAGCTTCAGCAGGCTGTTTTACAAATGGTGTGTTTGGGTGACAAGAGACACACCACTGATGTACTGTCCCAATACTTGCATCGAGAAACAGAGACATGGCTGGGCAGTACACATCTTGAGCCAGGCAAGGTAGTCAGTGATAACAGCCATAATGATTATCCATAATGATGATAACTATTAATTCACGGCCCTCCCCTTCGGTCTGGCCTCTACCCCCAGGGTCTTCACGAAGCGAATGCCGGCGGTCATGGGCATTGTTCGCTCCAGGGGGATTATCATAATCCCTTACCTGCACGACCTGGTAATCAAAGGCTCATCCCGCCGAGACTATGCTCAGAGTCTTCAAGTCACTCTGGACACCTTGACGCGTCTCGGCTGGATCATCAACCGAGAGAAGTAGTCTCTAACCCCTTCTCAGCATCTGATCTTCCTGGGCCTGGAATTCCACACATATTTATCATGGCCGGTGTTCCTCCAGAGGGACAATTTCTCATTTCTCTGCAAGGGAGTCCGATCCATTTTGGTCTTCATGTCCCAGAAAAGTCCCCAAAATTCAGAGAGAGCAGGAGCAGGATATTCCTGTTGAGTGTTGACATATTCATATGTATATTTGAAGCTGTCGAAATGGAGGATAATTTCATGGAGGAACAAGGACACCCATCTTTAGGGCAGGAGATACCTGGTATGGGAGAAGTGGGCATTGCAGACCTGATATATCTTGTATATCCATGCTATAACCTGCATAAAATTGATGACCAAAACTACAATTAACCCCTTCACCCCCAAGGGTGGTTTGCACGTTAATGACTGGGCCAATTTTTACAATTCTGACCATTGTCTCTTTATGAGGTTATAACTCTGGAATGCTTCAACGGATCTTCGCGATTCTGAGAAGGTTTTCATCGTGACATATTGTACTTCACGTTACTGGTAAAATTTCTTCGATATAACTTGCGTTTATTTTTGAAAAAAATGCAAATATGGCGAAAAATTTGAAAATTTTACAATTTTCAAACTTTGAATTTTTATTCCCTTAAAACAGAGAAATATGTCACAAAAAATAGTTAAGAAATAACATTTCCCACATGTCTACTTTACATCAGAACAATTTTGGAACCAAAATTTATTTTTAGTAGGAAATTATAAGGGTTAAAAGTTGACCAGCGATTTCTCATTTTTACAACAAAATTTACAAAGCCATTTTTTTTAGGGACCACCTCACATTTGAAGTCACTTTGAGTGGTCTATATGGCAGAAAACACACAAAAGTGACACCATTCTAAAAACTGCACCCTTCAAGGTACTCAAACCACATTCAAGAAATGTATTAACCCTTCAGGTGCTTCACAGGAGCTGAAGCAACATGGAAGGAAAAAATGAATATTTAACTTTTTAGTCACAAAAATGATCAGGAGAAAATGGACAGATAAAGTTGTTGTGCAATTTCTCCTGAGTACGCTGATACCCCATTTGTGGGGGAAAACCACTGTTTGGGCACACGGCAGAGCTCGTAAGGGAAGGAGCGCCGTTTGACTTTTTCAAACCAAAATTGGCTGGAATTGAGATTGGACGCCATGTCGCGTTTGGAGAGCCGCTGATGCGCCTAAACAGTGGAAACCCCCCACAAGTGACACCATTTTTGAAACTAGACCCCCTATGGAACTTATCTAGATCCGTTGTGAGCAATTTGAACCCCCAAGTGTTTCACAAAAGTTTATAATGCCTGGGTGTGAAAAAAAACAAAACAATTTTCCACAAAAATGATTTTTTAGTCCCAAATTTTTGATTTTTCCCAAGGAAATTGGACCCCAAAAGTTATTGTCCAATTTGTCCTGAGTACGCTGATACCCCATATGTGGGGGGGGAAACTGTTTGAGTGCACGGCAGGGCTTGGAAACGAAGTAATAATGTCTTGGAATGCAGACGTTGATGGGGGTCATGTTCCGTTTGCAGTGCCCCAGATGAGCCTAAACAGTGGAAATCCCCCACAAGTGACCCCATTTTGGAAACTGGAACCCCTAAAGAGCTTATCTAGATGTGTGGTGAGCACTTTGAACCCCCAAGTGCTTCACACAAGTTTATATTGCCCGGGCATGAAAATAAAAAATCCTATTTTTTTCCCACAAAAATTATCTATTAGTCACCACTTTTTTTTTCCCAAGGGTAACAGGAGAAATTGGACCACAAAAGTTGTTCTACAATTTGTCCTAAGTATGCTGATACCCCATATGTGGGGGGGACCACTGTTTGGGCACACGGCAGAGCTAGAAATGGAAGGAGCACCATTTGACTTTTTCCAACCAAAATTGGCTGGAATTGAGATTGGACGCCATGTTGCATTTGGAGAGCCCCTGATGTGCCTAAAAAGTGGAAACCCCCCACAAGTGATGCCATTTTGGAAACTATACCCACTAAGGAACTTATCTAGATCTGTGGTGAGCAATTTGAACCCCCAAGTGCTTCACACAAGTTTATAACGTAGAGCCGTAAAATTAAAAAATCATATTTTTTCCACAAAAATGATCTTTTCACCCCAATTTTTATCTTCCCAAGGTTAAGAAGACTCAAAAAGTTATTGTGCAATTTGTCCTGAGTATGCTGATACCCCATATGTGGGGGTAAACCACTGTTTGGGTGCATGGCAGAGCTTGGAAGGAAAGGAGCGCCGTTTGACTTTTTCAACGCAGAATTGGTTGGATGCCATGTCTGTTGTGAATATGCTGGAGGCGGCTTCTGAGCTGGGGCTCCCTCCGGTGGTTGCTAAGGCTAATGAACTGATTACTGAATGGCCTTCAGCTGGCGCTGAATGGTAGGATATAAGTGGCCTGAGATCCCAGCAGCCTTGTCGGTTATCAATTGTTCCTTCTGGTCTTGCTTGAAGCACTGCTAGTTTCCTGCTCTCTTTCAGATAAGTGTTTGCTGTTTTTTTTCCTCTGTTTGATTTTCTCTCCTGATTTGCTGCTTGAGGTGGACTGCAGCCTGTCCCCTTTTGGGGTCTGGCACTGCAATTGTGCTCTGTTTGTGTCTGCACTTTTGCTTTGCTCCTTTGTTACTTTTTATTTGCTGAATAGCGTTTTTGTTACACCAGAGATCTGATTTAGGTGGATGAGATCGTGTGATCTCAGTTTTTTTTGGAAATCAGAAGTGTTGGTATTTGTCAGGGTTTTGTTGGATTGCAGTCAGAATTCTTTCCCGTACTTTTCTGTCTAGACAGATTGGGCCCCAGCGTTTGCTCATTCTATTTTCTGTCTGTGTCCGTGTTTTCTTCTTGTCTAATCGCCATTACATGTTTGGGGGCTTTCTATTTCTTTGGGGATCTGCTCCGGGGCAGATAGCTTTCATCTTTCTGCCTTTAGGTGTAGTTATCTCTCAGGCTGTGACGAGGCGTCTAGGATCACCGTAGGTACGCTCCATGGCTACTTCTAGTTGTGTGGTTAGTTCAGGTTACTGCAATCCAATAGGTTCCAGCCTCTCTAGTGTATTACCGCTTTTGCTATTTTTTGCTATTTCTACTCAGTTACCGAATCATAACACATGTCGTGTTTGGAGAGCTCCTGATCTGCCTAAACAGTGGAAACCCCCGAAAAATGACACCATTTTGGAAACTAGACCCTTCAAGGAACTTATCTAGATGTGTGGTGAGAACTTTGAACTCCCAAGTGCTTCACTAAAGTTTATAACGCCCGAGCATGAAAATAAAAAAAACATATTTTTTCCACAAACATGATCTTTTAGTCCCCAACTTTTTATTTTCCCAAGGGTAGCAGGAGAAACTGGACCCCAAAAGTTGTTGTTCAATTTGTCCTGAGTACGCTGATACCCAATATGTGGGAGAAAACTACTGTATGGGCACACATCGGGGCTTGGAAGGGAAGTAGTGACGTTTTGGATTGCGGACTTTGATGGAATGGTCTGCGGGCGTCATGTTGCATTTGGAGAGCCTCTGATGTGCCTAAACAGTGGAAACCCCCACAAGTGACCCCATTTTGGAAAATAGACCCCCCAAGGAACTTATCTAGATGTGTGGTGAGCACTATGAACCCCGAAGTGCTTCACAGATATTTATAACGTACAGCCGTAAAAATAAAAAATCTTTTTTTTTTTTACAAAAATGATTTTTTCGCCCCCCAATATTTTATTTTCACAAGGGTAACAGGAGAAATTGGACCCCAAAAGTTGTTGTCCAATTTGTCCTGAGTACGCTGATACCCAATATGTGGGAGAAAACAACTGTATGGGCACACTTCCGGGCTCGGAAGGGAAGTAGTAACATAGTAACATAGTTGTTAAGGTTGAAGGAAGACTTTAAGTCCATCTAGTTCAACCCATATCCTATCCTAACCTGCCCTAACATGTTGATCCAGAGGAAGGCAAAAAAAAACCAAGTGGCAAACACTAAGCTTCACATTGGGGAAAAAAATTCCTTCCCGACTCCACATACGGCAATCAGACTAGCTCCCTGGATCAATGCAATATCTAGGAAAATAGTGAATATAGCCTGTAATATTATACTTTTCAAGAAAGGCATCCAGTCCCTTCTTAAATTTTAGTAGGGAATCACTCATTACAACATTAGACGGCAGAGAGTTCCATAGTCTCACTGCTCTTACAGTAAAGAATCTGCGTCTGTGATTATGACTAAACCTTCTTTCCTCCAGACGTAGAGGATGCCCCCTTGTCCCCATCACAGGTCTAAGAGTAAAAAGATCATTAGAAAGGTCTTTGTACTGTCCCCTCATATATTTTTACATTGTAATAGGATCACCCCTAAGCCTTCGTTTCTCCAAACTAAATAACCCCAAGTGTAATAACCTGTCTTGGTATTGCAGACCCCCTAGTTCTCTAATAACCTTGGTCGCTCTTCTCTGCACCCGCTCCAGTTCAGCTATGTCTTTCTCATACACCGGAGACCAGAACTGTACACAGTATTCTAAGTGTGGTCGCACCAGTGACTTGTATAAAGGTAAAATTATGTTCTCCTCATGAGCATCTATGCCTCTTTTAATGCATCACATTATTTTATTTGCCTTGGCAGCAGCTGCCTGAAATTGGCCACTAAATGTGAGTTTGTCGTCCACCCATGCACCCAGGTCTTTTTCAGTGACAGTTTTGCCCAGTGTTTTACAATTAAGCACATAATTATACATCTTGTTTGTTCTACCCAAGTGCATGACCTTACATTTATCCCCATTAAAGCTCATTTGCCATTTATCAGCCCAAGCTTCTAGTTTACATAAATCCTCCTGTAATATAAAATTATCCTCCTCTGTATTCATTACCCTGCAGAGTTTAGTGTCATCTGCAAATATTGAAATACTACTCTGTATGCCCCCTACAAGGTCATTAATAAATATGTTAAAGAGAAGCGGCCCCAATACTGACCCCTGTGGTACCCCACTGCTAACCGTGACCCAGTCCGAGTGTTCTCCATTAATAACCACCCTTTGTTTCCTATCCATGAGCCAGTTCTTAACCCACTTACACATATTTTCCCTATCCCCATTGTTCTCATTTTTTGTATCAACCTTTTGTGTGTCACCATATCAAAAGCTTTTGAGAAGTCCATGAACACCATGTCCACTGCGTTCCCTTGGTCCAGTCGGGAACTTACCCCTTCATAAAAGCTTATCAGATTAGTCTGACAAGAACGGTCCCTCGTAAACCCATGCTGAAACTGTGTCATGAGGTTATTCAGCCTCAGATACTCCAATATAGTATCCATTAAAAAACCCTCTAGGATTTTACCCACAGTAGATGTTAAGCTCACTGGCCTATAATTTCCAGGGTCAGTTTTTGCCCCCTTTTTGAATATTGGCACCACATTTGCTATACGCCAGTCCTGTGGTACAGACCCCGTTGTTATGGAATCTTTAAAGATTAAAAATAATGGTCTATCTATGACTGTACTTAATTCCTGCAGTACTCGGGGGTGTATCCCATCCGGGCCCAGGGATTTGTCAATTTTAGTGATTTTTAGACGCCGCCGTACTTCCTGCTGGGTTAAGCAGGTGACATTTAATGGAGAAATTTTTTTTATCTTTGATCATGTTATCTGTCATGGGATTTTCTTGTGTAAATACAGTTGAAAAAAAGTCATTTAGCATATTGGCTTTTTCCTCATCCTCATCCACCATTTCACCCAGACTATTTTTAAGGGGACCAACACTATCATTTTTTAGTTTCTTGCTATTTATGTAGTTAAAGAATATTTTGGGATTATTTTTACTTTCTCTGGCAATGAGTCTCTCTGCCTCAATCTTTGCTTTCTTGATTTGCTTTTTACATAATTTATTCAATCTTCTGTATTTATTTAATGCCTCATCACTACCTACTTGCTTTAATTCCCTAAACGCTTTCTTTTTGTCACTTATTGCGCCCCTTACAACTCTATTTAGCCATAGTGGTTTCCTCCTAATTTTAGCATGTTTATTCCCATAGGGTATATACTGTGCATAGGTCTTATTCAGGATGCTAATAAACGTCTCCCATTTTCTTTGTGTATTTTTATGTCTCAGGATATTGTCCCAGTTTATTGCACTAAGATCATCTCTCATCCTTTGGAAATTTGCCTTCCTGAAGTTTAGTGTCCTTGTAACCCCTCTACTACACATCTTATTAAAGGATACATGAAAGCTTATTATTTTGTGATCACTATTACCCAAGTGACCCTCAACCCTTATATTTGATATGCGGTCTGGCCTGTTGGTTAATATTAGGTCTAGCAGTGCCCCCCTCTTGTTGGGTCCTGAACTAGTTGTGAAAGGTAATTGTCTGTCATAGTTGTCAAAAACCTATTACCTTTGCTGTAACTGAAGGCTTCTGTTCCCCAATGTATTTCAGGGTAGTTGAAATCCCCCATAATAATGACTTCTCCTTGAGTTGCTGCTTCATCTATTTGCTTTACGAGGATATTCTCTGTTGCTTCCATTATTTTAGGAGACTCATAACAAACCTCTATCAGTAATTTATTATTTTTCCCCCCTCCAATAATCTCCACCCACAGAGACTCTACATCAGAGGTGGGGAATATTGTTTCTGCCAAGGGCCATTTGGATAGTTATACCATCCTTCGGGGGCCGTACAAACTCCGCCCACAAAGTACATCCTGACTCTGGCACTGATGTCAGGATGTAATCTTTCATTGCATGCCCTTCAGGGTTCAGTAGTGAACACTACATGTGTACTTACAGAGCAAGAAGAAATTAATGAGCTGGTGACAATCAAAATACAGCTCCCTGCCAAAGCACAGCAGTCCCTGAGAATCTGCCCGGGGGCCGATAAAAGGTCATCGAGGGCCGTAAATGGCCCTGGGGCCTGAGGTTCCCCACCCCTGCTCTACATCTTCATTAGATTCACAGATATCACGCAGGCTGGGTTTTAAGGATGATTTTACATATAAACACACACCCCCACCTCGCTTATTTTTACGGTAATTTCTAAACAGACTATAGCCCTGTAAATTAACCGCCCAGTCATGGCTCTCATCCAGCCAAGTCTCAGATATCCCCACCATGTCATAATTATGTTCCAACAAAATTAATTCTAATTCCGCCATTTTGTTGGTGAGGCTTCTAGCATTAGTATACATGCACTTTATGTATCTCTCTGAACCTCTATTCTTTCTTAAATTATTAACTGTTCTAACCCCACCCCCATGCCACCCCCACCCCCAATTTCATTATTTGTGCCCAGGTCTCTATCTGCACTGCCTTCCCCTCCTATAAAATGAATACCCTCCCCCCTAGTCCCTAGTTTAAAGACTCCTCCAACCTTCTAGCCATTTTCTCCCCCAGCACAGCTGCACCCTCCCCATTGATGTGCAGCTCGTCCCTAGCATAGAACCTGTAGCCAACTGAGAAGTCGGCCCAGTTCTCCAGGAACCCAAACCCCTCCTTCCTACACCAATTCTTGAGCCACTTATTAACCTCCCTAATCTCCCGTTGCCTCTCTGGTGTGGCACGTGGCACAGGCAGTATTTCAGAAAATACCACGTTGGAGGTCCTTGCTTTAAGCTTGCAGCCTAATTCCCTGAAATCGTCTTTAAGGACCTTCCACCTACCTCTAACTTTGTCATTTGTGCCAATGTGCACCATGACCGCTGGGTCCTCACCAGCCCCTCCCAGTAATCTGTCAACCCGATCAGCGATGTGCCGGACTCGAGAGCCAGGTAGGCAGCACACTGTTCGACGATCCCTGTCTTTGTGACAGATTGCCCTATCTGTTCCCCTAATAATTGAGTCCCCCACTACCAGCATGTGTCTGGCCTGCCCTGCTCTCCTAATTCCCCCTTACTGGAGCACACACTCCTCCGGCTTTCAGAGGACGTGCCTGGCTGCAGCAGTGCTACCCCTGTACTGACACCCCCTCATCTGCCAACTTTGCAAACTTATTGGGGTGTGCCAGATGAGGACTAACCTCCCTGGCACTCTTCCCTCTACCCCGCCTTCTAACTGTCACCCAGCTTCCTACTTCAGTGTCCTGCAACTCCATCCTAGCATCCCCCCCTCATCTGTCCCATTGAGCGTCTGCTCAGTGAGCAGAAGACTCCTTTCCATCTTGTCTATGTATCTCAGTGTTGCCAGCTGCACATTTAGATCCAGTATTTGGGCTTCCAAATGCACAACGTGCTCACATCTCGCACAGCAGTATACACCCTCGACCGGCTGATCAAGGACTGTATACATGTGGCAAGATGTACACTGGATGGCATTGGCAATAGTGGAGCACATTTCTAATGGGGATTTCACCAGACAACAAAGATAGGTAAAAATAAATAAAAGTATTAATAAAATATAACAGCAATTCAGTAATTCCTCCCTTGGAAACTCCCTGAATCCAAAGTCACTGAATCTCAAGTCACACTTACCACCGTTCGCACTTGCGCACCGGTCACACTCAGCTCGCTCACACTCGCTGAAGCAGAAGATTTAAAGAGAGGTTTTTTTTTTTTTTTTTCCCTCTTCAACAGCAAACCACCCTGCTGCTCAAATGCACTTCCAAAAAAGTGACTGTAAGGTTCTGTGTACATGTTCCTGAAACTCAGTTTGTTCGTCAGCCATTTTACTTTCTGTCTTGCTGCAGCTATCTTGCCCTCAGTCAAAATGGAGTTTCCAGCTTGCATGTTCCCGCCCTGATTCTCTCCTTTTGCTTCTTAAGCAGCCACAGCTGAGCAATCAGTGCTTCAGAATCTAGCCTGCAGTGAACCTGTGACCTGACTCCTAAAGCCTTGGACCTTGTACTCCAGCTATTCCTACTGAGGAACTCTGAAGCACTTGTGGACTCTGAACCCTGCTCTTTGAAAGACCCACGTTTGCATGGACTTATGGTAACAGAGAAGAAGATCCTGAACCTGTTGTGGAGAGTGATTGCTGAGCTTAGATTACTCTGGCCTGCTGTGTCTCCTGCTTCTGTGTCTGCAAACTGTGTGACTATTTTTGCCAACTTGTATGAAGTAATACAAGACTTTCTATATCAAACCTGTGTCTCATGTATTTTCATCGCACCCAAGCACAAGACGCTATATGAACTGTACTACATACATTACAAGATTCTGAAGCCAAAACGTTAGTGTCTGCTGGGTCTGGAAAGGCTGTGTCTGCTGTAACTGTGGATATCGGATGTCCGGTTGTACTTTCTGTGATGACAGTGGTTGTGACTTCTCACAACCATTCCAGGTGAGCAATTCCCTTAAGTGTTTTTTTTTCTGCAGTGTTACCACAGGTAAACACTATTGTTTTTTTTTTCTCTTTTCTCTTTTTTTGTCTGCTGTAACTGTGGATATCAGATGTCCGGGTGAACTTTCTGTGATGATAGTGGTTGTGACTTCTCACAACCATTCCAGGTGAGCAGTTCCCTTAATTTTTTTTCTCTCTGCAGTGTTACCACAGGTAAACACTATTGTTTTTTTTTTTTCTCCTCTCCTCTTCTTCCAGTACTCCTGTCTTAAAAGATCTGGAAAATGGAGGCCCGCATAAAGGAACTTTGCGGAGTGACTGATAATATCCTTGCAGATTTGCAGAATATAAAGACCCGTTTTTCAAGCCTACAGGATCTCACTAATCACAATTTGCAAGTGTTTGGACAGACTGCCCAGGATTTGCGAGCCAGGATTGAGGTTCTAGAAGAGCGAGTCCAGGCTCCTGCCGTAGCCCCGAGTTCTGGGATTCCCAAGTTGCCCCCTTTTCGTTTTGGCGGTGAACGTGAGAAATTCAGGGGATTTATTAATCAATGCAATCTTTTTTTTTCTGCACATGCTTCACAATTTCCCACTGAACGATCTAAGGTGCTTACTATAATTATGTTGCTTACCAACAAGGCTTTGATGTGGGCAAACCCTCTGATTGAGACTGAGGATGATTGTTTGAATCACCTTGATGCTTTTATTTCAGCCATGGGGCAGGTGTTTGATGACCCCAATCGAGGTGCAACAGCTGAAGCAGCCATGTTAGCTTTGCGCCAAGGTAAGCACTCGGTAGCTGAATATGCCTTGGATTTCAGGAGATGGGCCCTTGATACCACCTGGGACAGTTCCGCCAAAAAATCTATTTTTCGAAAGGGGTTATCTCCACTGATTAAGGATGAACTTGCTCGTGCCGATCCTCCCACTGCGTTAGGTGACTTTATTAACTACTGCATCCGTATTGATACTCGTCTGACTGAACGCAGGCAAGAGAGATGGTTCGAAAGCAATCGCACTAACCTTTTCCTACCTTCCTCTCCAGCTAAGGAACCTTTGAGTAGGATTACACGGGAACCTGAACCTGAACCCATGCAGGTAGACTCTTTACAACGACGGGTTAGTGATGCACGCAAGGAACATCGTTTTAAGGAGAATCTATGTTTCTATTGTGGTAAGTCAGGGCACTTCATTATAAACTGCCCCAGCCGTTCTCGTAAGACTACTGCAGCACTCATTCATTGTGAGTGTTGCGAGAGGGGATCTGTCAGGTCCGAGCCTCAGGCTCCAGAGAGATCTGCAGCAACAGATCTTGATTTCTCGGACTTAAACTCCGTTACCTCTGAGGACGTTGACTGTGTAAACGCTGCCATTTTTCAAGTTTCCTCAGCGGTGTCCCAGCTGAGTTGTAAGAAAAACAATTCTCATTGCTTTCTTTCCATCAAACTCTGGGTTGACTCAGCTTGGGTGTCTAGCTCTGCTATGATCGACTCAGGGGCAAGTGGAAATTTTATGGATGTCTCCTTTGCTCTGAAACAGGGGATACGTTCAGTGAAGAAGGCTACTCCAGTACAGATGGAAACTGTGGATGGCTCCCTGCTGACCTCTGGACCAGTGGATCAGGAAACAGAGCCTTTGAGGGTTCTTATGGGTAAAGATCATCAAGAGAAACTGTCCTTTATGCTTATCTCTTCTCCCCAATTTCCCATTATTCTAGGGCTACCATGGCTGCAGGCTCAGAATCCTACCATTAACTGGGAGACCAAGGAATTACACTTTCCAGAGAAACAGATGAGTCCAAAAGTTTCAGCTTGCTCTGTTCCTAAAGGAACCATGTCAGTCCCTGAACTACCAGCTGTATACCAGGACTATGTGGATTTATGTGACAAGAAGAACGCTGACCAGCTTCCTCCTCACCGTCCATATGATTGTCCAATTGAATTATTGCCTGGAGCAGAGATACCTTTTGGTAAGATCTACCCCCTGGCGGGGCCCGAGCTAAAGGCTTTAAAGGATTACATAGACGAAAATCTAGCCAAGGGCTTCATACGCCCCTCTTCATCTCCTGCAGGTGCACCCATCTTCTTTGTAAAGAAGAAAGATGGATCTCTGAGACCATGCGTAGACTATAGGGAACTCAATAAGGTTACTATTAGAAACCGTTATCCATTGCCTTTAATCCCTGAGTTATTGGAGAGAGTGCGACATGCCAAAATTTTCTCTAAACTAGATCTTCGTGGGGCCTATAACTTAGTCCGTATTAGACCTGGGGATGAATGGAAGACTGCATTCAGGTCACGCTATGGACACTTTGAATATCTAGTTATGCCTTTTGGTCTGAGTACCGCCCCAGCCACTTTCCAACACTTGGTGAATGACATCTTCAGGGATCTCCTAGATACATTCGTGGTAATTTATTTGGATGATATTCTAATTTTTTCTAACTCCACAGAGGAACATCATGGACATGTGAGAATGGTCTTGGAACGTCTAAGACAAAATCATCTTTACATCAAACTTGAAAAGTGTGAATTCCATAGGACCGAAATTCAATTTCTGGGGTATGTACTGTCTACACAAGGAATTAGTATGGATGGAAGCAAAACCCAAGCCATCAAGGATTGGCCAAGTCCTAGAAATGTGAAGGAGGTACAGCGCTTCATCGGGTTTGCCAACTTCTATAGACGTTTCATTAGAAATTTCTCTGAGGTAGTGTCACCTATCACCCAACTTACCCGGAAAGAGTCTAGGTTCTCCTGGACTCCCCAAGCCCAGGAAGCATTTTCCCGTCTAAAAGATAAATTTACCACTGCACCTATCCTAGTACATCCCAACCCCGAGCTTGCCTTCATAATAGAGGTGGATGCTTCAGACTGTGCCGTTGGAGCTATACTCTCTCAGAGAACAGGTGAGAAGAATGTCTTGCATCCCTGTGCCTTCTTTTCCCAGCAGTTGTCTTCGGCTGAGAGGAACTACGATGTGGGCAATAGAGAGTTGTTGGCCATTATTGCCGCCTTCAAAGAATGGAGACACCTTCTTTAGGGAGCTGCACAGCAAATAGTCGTCCTGACAGACCATCGTAACCTTGAGTTTATCAGGTCGGCTAAGTGCCTGACTCCTCGCCAGGCTCGCTGAAATCTTTTCTTAAACCAATTTAATTTTATCATTTCTTATAGACCAGGATCGCGCAATGGAAAGGCTGATGCACTCTCTAGGATTTACTCAGCAGAGACACGTCCAATTACTCCTCCTAAGACTATTCTTCCTGACTCTAGATTCCTAGGAGTAATTCATAATCAAGACCTACTTAAGGACATCAAGGAAGCATACCATGCGGATTCCTTTTTGGCACAACCCCCAAGGGACGTAAGTCTTGTCTTTAAGAATGGTGTGTGGATTCAGGGACAACGCCTGTATATTCCTGAAACAGTCAGATTGAGAGTATTGCAACTCATTCACGATTCCAAGATAGCTGGGCATAGAGGAATTCTAAAGACACAGGAATTTCTCTCTCGTTTCTTTTGGTGGCCCACTTGCAGGAAGGATGTTTTAAACTATGTCACTTCATGTGAAGTCTGTGCAAGATGCAAAACACCTCGCTCCTCACCAACTGGTCTGTTACAGCCTCTTCCCACCCCGTCCCGCCCGTGGGGATCCATTTCTATGGACTTCATTGTGGAGTTACCAACCTCTCAAGGGAAGAACACCATTCTAGTGGTGGTTGACCGTCTAACAAAGGCAGCTCATTTTATCCCTTGTGTCGGCTTACCCACTGCAAAACAGACATCAGATTTGATGATTAAAGATGTGTTTCGCTTACATGGAGTACCGGATGAGGTTATTTCGGATCGAGGGGTGCAATTCACTTCTAGGTTTTGGCAAAATTTCTGTGCAGCATTGGACATTAAAGTAAACCTTTCTTCTGCTTTTCATCCCCAGACTAATGGACAGACCGAACGAACCAATCAAACCCTGGAGCAGTATCTCCGCTGCTTTATCTGCCACCTACAGGATGATTGGGTGGATCTACTTCCATTAGCTGAGTTCTCGTATAACAACTCTCAGAGTGCCTCCACTAAGCAGTCTCCTTTTTACTCTAATCTAGGTTATCATCCTAACATTCTACCACGATTTCCCATAGAAACGCCTTTACCAGCAGTGGCTGAAAGAATCACGTCTTTACAGAAGAATATGGATCTTCTAAAGGAGAATCTGGAATCGGCTCAGGAAAGGTACAAGAAAGCAGCAGATAAATTTCGTAACCTGCACCAGCTTTCAAGGTAGGAGACTTGGTCTGGCTGTCAACCAGAAATCTTAAGTTAAGGATTCCATCGTCTAAGTTGGGACATAAGTACATTGGACCCTATAAAATCAGTAAAATTATAAGTGCCGTTGCTTGTCGTCTTCAACTGCCCAGAACTATGAGAATTCACCCTGTCTTTCATGTATCCCTACTAAAGGCTGCGACACCCAATACGTTTCCTGGACGTTCTTCTCCTTGCCCTGACCCAGTGCTAGTCGATGGTCAGGAAGAATTTGTGGTGGAAAGGATTTTAGATTCCAGGTTGTATAGAAATCAGTTACAATATCTGATTAAATGGCAGGGCTACCCAGTGGAGGACAACTCATGGGAACCAGTCAATAACGTTAATGCTCCTCGCTCAGTTTCATCAGAGGTACCCACACAGGCCTGGCCTGAGGTCATCCGGAGGCTGTCCCTAAGGGGGAGTAATGTAAGGTTCTGTGTACATGTTCCTGAAACTCAGTTTGTTCGTCAGCCATTTTACTTTCTGTCTTGCTGCAGCTATCTTGCCCTCAGTCAAAATGGAGTTTCCAGCTTGCATGTTCCCGCCCTGATTCTCTCCTTTTGCTTCTTAAGCAGCCACAGCTGAGCAATCAGTGCTTCAGAATCTAGCCTGCAGTGAACCTGTGACCTGACTCCTAAAGCCTTGGACCTTGTACTCCAGCTATTCCTACTGAGGAACTCTGAAGCACTTGTGGACTCTGAACCCTGCTCTTTGAAAGACCCACATTTGCATGGACTTACGGTAACAGAGAAGAAGATCCTGAACCTGTTGTGGAGAGTGATTGCTGAGCTTAGATTACTCTGGCCTGCTGTGTCTCCTGCTTCTGTGTCTGCAAACTGTGTGACTATTTTTGCCAACTTGTATGAAGTAATACAAGACTTTCTATATCAAACCTGTGTCTCATGTATTTTCATCGCACCCAAGCACAAAACGCTATATGAACTGTACTACATACATTACAGTGACGTTTTGGATTGCAGACTTTGATGGAATGGTCTGCGGGCGTCATGTCGCATTTGGAGATCCCCTGATGTGCCTAAACAGTGGAAACCCCCCACAAGTGACCCCATTTTGGAAAATAGACCCCACAAGGAACTTATCTAGATGTGTGGTGAGCGCTATGAAGCCCCAAGTGCTTCACAGAAGTTTATATGTTATGTTTTGGTAGCTGAGGAGAGTAAGCAAAAACGGTAATACACCAGAGAGGCTGGAACCTATTGGATTGCAGTAACCTGAACTAACCACACAACTAGAGGTAGCCGTGGAGCGTTCCTATGTTCATCCTAGACGCTTCGTCACAGCCTGAGAGATAACTACACCAAAAGGCAGAAAGATGAAAGCTATCTGCCCCGGAGCAGATCCCCAAAGAAAATAGGAAGCCCCCAAACATGTAATGGCGGTTAGACAAGAAGAAACACGGACACAGACAGAAAATAGAATGAGCAAACGCTGGAGCCCAATCTGTCTAGACAGAAAAGTACAGGAAAGAATACTCACTGCAATCCAAAAAACCCCCTAAAAAATACCAGCTCTACTAATTGCAAAAACACCTGAGATCACACGACCTCTACCACCTAAATCAGTTCTCTGGTGTAACAAACTAAGCCGCAGCCACTGAAAAAACAGGAAAAAGCAAATGAACAAACAACAGTGGCTCCAAATAAACTGAAAGGAGCACAAGCCCCCCGAAAGGGACCTGGCTGACCTCCACAGAAGTGCAGGGAACAATGCAAAAAGAAAGCATAAATAAAAGCATAAATAAAAGCAGAAAATATCTTATCTGATAGCAGAAGATGCAGGCAAGACTCAGCAAGCTTACAAATGAACCAGGAACCACAATTGAGACAAGAACAATTGATCACTGGCAACCATCATGGGAGGGAACCTCCCTTATATCAGACCAGTAAGTGATCCCAGATTGCCACTCCTCGCTGAAAAGTTCAGTACTGTCAGTAACCACCAGAGGGAGCCTCTGCTCAGAAAAACCATTTTTAGCACATTCATAACATTTATAAAGTACAGTCGTAAAAACAAAAAAATAATTTTTTTTTTTTAAAAAAATGATATTTTCGCCTCCAATTTTTTATTTTCCCAAGTGAAGGAGCACCGTGTTAGGGTTCAAGTTCCCACTGCTGCACAAGGGGGGTCTCAAACCAGTCCCGCATTCGTCTCCGTCCGCAGTGGAGCCTGCTCAGCTTAGACGTCGGTCCCAGCGTCTTGCCCAGTCTAACAGTGTGCAGAGGAATACTGCTGTTCTTCCAGGCTCTGCTATTGTGGCCAGCACTGGTTAGCGGCGAGCAGACGTCTTTAGGACAAAGTCCTTGTTTTCCCCTTCTGAGCATGCCCAGAGTGAGATCTCTCATTGGAGATCAGGGGTCACATGCTCTGTTACTGCAGCAGCTCCTATTGGTCCGCCAGGAAGGTCCTGTGACTACTGGTGTTCTGGAACAAGTTTCATTGGTCCTTGTTTCTGTCAGGTCCTGTAGCTGTTGCTATAAAAGGTGGCATGGCTGGGCCGCCATGCGCTAATATCAATCGTCATATGCTTTGCGCCAGTGTGGTCATGCGTGTGTGTGGTTAGGGCCCGGCTGAAATAAGCCCCTAGAATACCGACTTAATCGGTGAGGAGTTTGGTATGCTAGCTGGTCAGGGTCGGTGTCCTAGATGCCCTAGATTACCGGCATAACCGGTGAGGAGTTTGATTGCCATATTCAGGGCCTGGCGTTCAGACGCCATAGATTGCGGGTGACTCCCGCGAGGACATTAGCGCATGATCACGTTCTATGTTCGCTTAGCGTTTAACTGTGTACCTGGGTGCCTGACAGGACACAGAAGTTTTTTTCAGTGGCTCTGTGACGTAACAGGGTTCGCTTTCAACGCTAGACAGCGCCCTAGCGTGTTTATTTTGCGACTCAGTGGTGTTAAGTGAGTTCGCACACATCGCCATATAGCGCTGCGGCACTCCTAGCGGCTCTGTGGAATAACAGAGTTTGCACATATTGCCACAGCGCGTTACGGCGTTTATTTTGGCGACTGCGGGATAACAGAGTTTGCTTCTTGCACCATTTTACTAGCAGCAGGCTCCGCCTGCACGATGGACCCCGGGCTGCGAACGCACCTCTTTACATCATATATTTGGTGCGTTCCGCAGACCCTAACATAATATTAGCGCCAGGGTCTGGCTAGTAAAATGGCGGATGACCAGCGTCTACCGCAGTACATCCAGCAGCTGGAGGGTAGGTTGGCGGCTCTTGAGCGCACAACCTCAGCTGTGGATGTTACCGCAGTCGCTGTTCAGGCTGCTAGCGTGGCTGCAGCCAGTTTGTTCTCTGCCACCTCTGCCCCTACATTATCCCACCTCCCGCTTCCTGACAAGTTTGCCGGTTACAGCAAGCAATGTCGGGGATTCGTGAGTCAGTGCTCTATACAGCTCGAGCTTCTGGCTGCATGTTTCCCCACGGATCGGGCACAAGTGGGCTTTGTAATGTCTCTACTCTCGGGCAGAGCGTTGGAGTGGGCAACGCCGCTGTGGGAGCGTGACGATCGTGTGGTGCGGAGTGCTCCTCGTTTCCTGGAGGCTCTTAAAAAGGTCTTTTTAGGACCTCAGGTCACCCACGATACGGCGCTACAACTGCTGGCATTGGCACAGGGTTCGTCTTTGGTCAGTCAGTTTTCCGTCCAGTTTCGGACTCTGGCCTCAGAGCTAGACTGGTCGAATAAAGTTCTCATTCCAGTCTACTGGCGAGGACTGGCTGACCATGTTAAAGACGCTTTGGCTACCAGGGAGATTCCCGGCACACTGGAGAAGCTTATCTCCATATCTACCCGCATTGACCTCCGTTTTCACGAGCGGAAGTTGGAGCGGGCCCAGTGTAGGCAGAGGATTCGGATGGCTCCCACCTTTGCCACACCTCTCGAATCCCCCGATCTGGCGTCCGAACCCCAAAAGGCCACAGAGGTTCCTCGTGCAGGACCTAAGTCTCGAGTCGTCCGAGTATCTGTGGTCTGTAACCTTTGTCAGCAGACAGGACACTATGCCAACAAATGTCCACAGCGATTGGGGAAGCGATCGCATCTAGTGGCCCTGGGAGGAGGTTCACTAGAGACAGCGGCATTTTCCTCCAAGATGACATTTAAAGGGACAGTCACTGTGGACTCTTCCACACTTACAGTCTAGCTTTGTGTGGACTCAGGAGCAGAGGGGAATTTCATGTCATCCACCTTTGCTCGTCGCCACGCAATACATCTGGTAGCGCTCGACAAACCAGTGACTGTCCGGGTAGTGAATGGGTTGACATTGCCCTCGCCAATTACACATCAGACTGTCCCTCTTACTTTGTGTGTACCCCCTTCCCATCAGGAAATTATTTCCCTTCTCGTCCTTCCCGAGGGAATAGACGAAATCCTGCTGGGAGTACCCTGGCTCCGTTCCCACTCCCTTCATATTGAGTGGACCTCCGGTAGGATACTGGGTTGGAGTGAGTCATGTAAGGACAGATGTGTCAGGGAGTGCATTCAGGTTACCACTACAGAGATACCCGCAGATCTTTCTCCTCTTCCCAAGTGTTATCAGTCATATGCAGACGTGTTCTCTAAAAAGGCTGCGGAGACTCTGCCGCCCCTTCGTCCCTACGACTGTCCTATTGACCTCTTGCCTGGAGCAGAACCTCCTCGGGGAAGGGTCTATCCCCTCTCTCTTCCTGAGACGGAGGCTATGTCTCAATATATCCAGGAGAATCTGGCAAGAGGGTTCATTAGGAAGTCGGTGTCACCAGCAGGAGCGGGGTTCTTTTTCGTGCAGAAGAAGAGTGGAGAATTACGTCCGTGTATAGATTACAGAGGTCTTAACGCCATCACCGTTAAGAATAAGTACCCGTTGCCCCTGATCTCTGAGCTCTTTGATAGGCTCCGGAGAGCAAGGGTATTTACTAAATTAGATCTGCGTGGTGCTTATAACCTGATTCGCATCCGTGAGGGGGACGAATGGAAGACGGCTTTTAATACCAGGGATGGGCATTATGAATACCTGGTGATGCCCTTCGGGCTATGTAATGCCCCAGCCGTTTTCCAAGACTTGTCAATGATATCTTCCGGGATATGCTTTCCACCTCTGTAGTAGTCTATCTGGATGATATTCTCATCTTTTCTCCAGATATTGACTCTCACCGAAGGGATGTCTGCAAAGTCTTCGACCTGTTACGGGCGAACTCCCTCTATGCAAAGTTGGAGAAATGCATGTTTGAGCAGGAGTCTTTACCTTTCCTGGGCTATATCATCTCCGCCCAGGGATTGGCTATGGATCCTGCCAAACTACAGGCTGTGATGGATTGGCAAGAACCCCATTCTCTTAAAGCGGTGCAGCGCTTTATGGGGTTCATTAATTACTGTCGCCAATTCATTCCCCATTCATTCCCCACTTCTCCACTTTGGTAGCTCCCTTGGTAGCCCTCACAAAGAAGGGAGCCAATCCCAAATTGTGGTCAGAGGAGGTCTCCAAGGCCTTTACTTCAATTAAGTCCCATTTTGCTAGCGCTCCCATCTTACATCGCCCTGAGGTTGATAAGCCTTTTTTATTGGAGGTCGATGCCTCGTCCGTTGGTGCTGGAGCAGTCCTTTTTCAAAAGGATGCTCAAGGTCGGAAACATCCTTGTTTCTTCTTTTCCAAGACCTTCACACCAGCGGAGAGGAATTATTCCATTGGGGATAGGGAGTTGCTAGCCATGAAATTGGCCTTTTCCGAGTGGAGACATCTCCTGGAGGGGGCTCGCTTTCCCTTTCAAGTTTTCACTGACCACAAAAATTTGGTCTATTTACAGACAGCCCAGCGGCTAAATTCTCGTCAGGCCAGATGGTCCCTGTTCTTCTCCGGTTTCATTTCACCCTCCATTTCCTCTCCGGTGAGAAGAACATTCGGGCCGATGCGCTTTCTCGCTCCGTGGTGTCCTCTGAGGAGGTGGAGGAGGAGCCTCGGTTGATTGTCCCCACAGAGAGCCTAAGAACTGTGGCCCCGGTTTCGCTTGAGTCTGTGCCTCCGGGCAAGACTTTTGTGCCCACCAATTTGCAACCGGAGGTACTCTCTTGGGCACATTCGTCCAGGGTTGGTGGGCATTTTGGGGCAAAAAGGACATCTGAGTTGCTGGCGAGGACATACTGGTGGCCACATATGGTTCGTGACGTCAGGGATTACGTTCAGGCGTGTGTCTCCTGCGCCAAGAATAAGTCCCCTCGACAACGGCCAGCTGGGCTACTTTTCCCTTTACCGGTGGCAGACAGGCCTTGGGAGATGGTCGGGATGGATTTTGTGGTGGGCTTACCCAAGTCTTGGGGCTGCACCATCATCTGGGTGATAACCGACCACTTCTCCAAAATGGTGTACTTAGTGCCGTTACCACGGTTACCATATGCACGGGCCTTGGCAGCATTGTTCATTAGGCATATTTTCCGCCTACACGGTATGCCAAACAAAATTGTCAGTGATCGAGGTCCCCAGTTTGCGTCTCGGTTCTGGAGAGAACTGTGTCGTTTACTCAGCATTGAGTTGAATCTCTCCTCTGCATACCATCCCGAGACGAATGGGTTGGTAGAGAGGGCCAACCAGACCTTGGTCACATATTTGCGACATTTTGTCTCTGCCAGGCAGGATGACTGGGCATCCTTGCTACCGTGGGCCTCTAAATAATGCTGTGGCTGACTCCACCGGACAGACCCCATTCCTCCTTAACTACGGTCAGCATCCGCGGGTGACAGTGCCCATGCCAGAGTTTGCACATATTGCCACAGCGTGTTACGGCGTTTATTTTGGCGACTCTGCGGGATAACAGAGTTCGCTTCTTGCGCCATTTTACTAGCAGCAGGCTCTGCCTGCACGGTGGACCCCGGGCTGCGAACGCACCTCTTTACATTATATATTTGGTGCGTTCCGCAGACCCTAACACACCGTTTGACTTTTTCAACGCAGAATTGGCTGGAATTGAGATCAGACGCAATGTCACATTTGGAGAGCCCCTGTTGTGCCTAAACAGCGGAAACCCCCCAATTCTAACTCCAACCCTAACCCCAACACACCCCTACCCTAGTCCCAACCCTAACCTTAACCCTAACCACAAACCTAACCCTAACACACCCCTAACCCTAATCCCAACCCTAACCCTAATCCTAATTTTAGGCGCAACCCTAACCCTAACTTTAGGCGCAACCCTAACCCTAACGGGAAAATGGAAATAAATACTTTTTTTTTTATTTTATTATTTTTCCCTAACTAAGGGGGTGTTGATTTACTATTTATAGCGGGTTTTTATGATTGGCAGCTGTCACGCTAAAAGACGCTTTTTATTGCAAAAAATAGTTTTTGCATCACCACATTTTGAGAGCTATAATTTTTGCATATTTTAGCCCACAGAGTCATGTGAGGTCTTATTTTTTGCAGTACGAGTTGAAGTTTTTATTGGTACCATTTTTGAGCACATGACATTTTTTGATCGCATTTTATTTCGATTTTTGGGAGGTTAGAATGAACAAAAATCATTAATTCATGAATTTCTTTTGGGGGGGGTGTTTATACCGTTCCGCGTGTGGTAAAATTGATAAAGCAGTTTTATTCTTCGGGTCAGTATGATTACGGCGATACCTCATTTGTATAATTTTTTTTAGGTTTTGGCGCTTTTATACAATAAAAACAATTTTATATAAAAAATAATTATTTTTGCATCGCTTTATTCTGCGAGCTATAACTTTTTTATTTTTTCTCTGATGATGCTGTATTGTGGCTCGTTTTTTGCGGTATAAGATGACATTTTCATCAGTACCATGTTTATTTATATCGGTCTTTTTGATCGCGTGTTATTCCACTTTTTGTTCAGCGGTATGATGATTAAGCATTGATTTTTTGCTTTGTTTTTTTTTAAGGGGTTCACTAAAGGGGTTAACTAGTGGGACAGTTTTATAGGGGGGGTTGTTACGGACACGGCGATACCAAATATGTGTACTTTTATTGTTTTGTTTTTTTTTATTTACAGGAAGAACTGAATTTATAGGGGAATTTTTTTTTCCCTTTATTTTGTAATTTTTTTTTACACTTGTGATTTTGATTTTTTTAACTTTTTTACTTTGTCCTATGGTGGAAAATCACTGTATTTTATCAGATCGCTGGTCTCACAGTGTGCACAGCACTCTGTGAGACCAGCGATCTCTCAGGCAGTGCAGGACTCTTCCTCTGCGCCTGCTCTCAGCAGGCACTGAGGAAGCCGCCTCCCTGCAGGACCCGGTCGTCATCTTGGATCCGGGGTCCTGCAGGGAAGAGGCCTTCAGAACAGCGCGGTCACATCGCGCTGTTATGAGGGTCTCAGGAGAGCACGCAGGGAGCTCCCTCCCTGCGCGATGCTCCCCTGTGCCCCTGGTACACCGCAATCATATCTGATCGCGGTGTGCCAGGGGTTAATGTGTCGGGAGCGGTCCGTGACTGCTCCTGGCACATAGTGCCGGGTGTCAGCTGTGATAATCAGCTGACACCCGGCGGCGATCAGCTGCTCTCCCCCCGGGAGTGCAGCTGATCGCTTGGACGTACTATCCCGTCCATGGTCAGATTGTCACAGGTTTTATGGACGGGATAGTACGTCTAATGGCAGAGAGGGGTTAATATTGTCAATGTATGACTAAAAGTGTCCAGCCAAACCCCATAACAGCAGCAGTAGGCCGTGTTTGGCCATCATGTCCAATGGCACCCACTTTTCAGGTTCGTGTTATTTTTGGCAATTGTCCAGCTGCCATGTTTGATCCTTCGACCTACTATGGTCCATCGGGAAGTAACCCTTATACTTTTTAAACGCAACGTGGCAATAGGTTTCTAACACAATTCTTAATGTTTTAGACTAGGTATATAGAAAACTTTGTTCATGTTTTAAAGTACATTTATGGCTAGAGTTTCTAAATTAAAAATTAAATTCTTACCACACACCTATGAAACCTTTCGAAAGATAGTGTTAAATTTTTTTGGTTTGATAAATCTTTGTATTGTTCACAAAGCATATTTCAATCTAAATGTCATACTGTTTTGCCTCATAAAAGGCATATTTTGTATAGCTAAAATATTCTAAATCTCTTTATATAATTCATGAGGCAGACAATCTCGCTGAAAGGCTCAGTATGGATTACACAAGAATCTCACAATTTGTTTGATGGAGGAGGGAGCCGCCTAGATAGGGAGGTTGCAAGAATGCCATATGTTGAGGTGTATAATGTACGTAAAGCAGCATCAAATGGTTTAAGTCGAGAAGTCATAGCAAAAGCAGGACCAAAAAAGGGCTACTGTATGAGGTATATATTGTCTATTGAAAATATTCTAAATCTCACTAGATATTTCAGGAGGCAGATACAGATGCTCACAGGCTCGGTCTGGATTCCACAAGAATAGGGTTGAGCATTCCGATACAGCAAATATCGGGTATCGGCCGATATTGGCTGTATCGGAATTCCGATTCCGAGTACCGATATTTTCGTCATATCGGATACCGGAATCGGGATTGTCACTGTCACTGTCAGTGTCCGTCTGTCGGGTCTGTCAGGAGTCAGCGGCACTTACCTGGCAGAAGATCTCCGGCGGTCACGTCCTGGACTGCTTAATGGCCGCCATCCTCTTCTCCCGGCGGTCACATGCAGTTTCTCGCGATAACTGCAGTGACTGCTGGGTAATCCCGGCCATAAAGCAGTCAGTCCGATGACGTCACCGCCGGGGAAGCAGGTAATCAGCTGTGCTGCGTTGCGATGACAGGCTCTGCCTGTCATTGCGATGTAGCAGAGTTGGATCGTCGTGGGACTGTCGTTATGGACTGCGTCGGACAGGTGGTATACTGTTGGTTTGTTTTTTTTTCTTTTTTACAGGAGATCGATGGCGTCGCAGGAATGAGAGTACAATAAAATTAATGAAAACTGTGTTGTCTCTTTTATTTCATTAAAAGACTTTTTTCTTGCTTTGTCTTTTTTTTAAACATTTAAAAACTTTGGGATTAATAATGGATCGGTGTCTATTGACACCTCTCCATTATTAACCGGGCTTATTGTCACCGTGCAATCAACGGTGACATTAACCCCTTATTACCCCGCTTGCCACCGCTACAGGGCAAGTGGGAAGAGCCGGGTAAAGTGCCACAATTGGCACATCTTTTGATGCGCCAAATGTGGGGCTGCTGTAGCCTGGTATTATCAGGCTGTTGAGGGCCAAAATCCATGGGCCTTGACAGTCTTTTAATACCAGGCCGCAGCAGTCTGCATTTTACTTGGCTGGTTAACAAAAATAGGGGGGATCCCCACGCCGTTTTTTTTTTCGAGGGGATCCCCTATTTTTGTTAACCAGCCAAGCTAAGCAGACTGCTGTGGCCTGGTATTATCAGGCTGGCAAGGTCCATGGATATTGGATCCTTACCAGCCTGAAAAACCAGGCCTCAGCGGTCTGCTTCATCTGGCTGGTTAACAAAAAAGGGGGACCCCACGCCAATTTTTTTCTAGGGGATCCCCTATTTTTGTTAATCAGCCAAGATATGCAGACTGCTGTGGCCTGGTATTATCAGGCTGGCAAGGTCCATGGATCTTGGCTCTTAACAGCCTGAAAATCCAGGCCTCAGCGGTCTGCTTCATCTGGCTGGTTAACAGAAATAGGGGGGACCCCATGCCAATTTTTTTCGAGGGGATCCCCTATTTTTGTTAATCAGCCAAGATATGCAGACTGCTGTGGCCTGGTATTATCAGGCTGGCAAGGTCCATGGATCTTGGCTCCTTAACAGCCTGAAAATCCAGGCCTCAGCGGTTTGCTTCATCTGGCTGGTTAACAAAAATAGGGGGGACCCCACGCCAATTTTTTTCGAGGGGATCCCCTATTTTTGTTAATCAGCCAAGATATGCAGACTGCTGTGGCCTAGTATTATCAGGCTGGCAAGGTCCATGGATCTTGGCTCCTTAACAGCCTGAAAATCCAGGCCTCAGCGGTCTGCTTCATCTGGCTGGTTAACAAAAATAGGGGGGACCCCACGCCATTTTTTTTTCGAAGGGAACTCCTATTTTTGTTAATCAGTTCCCTCTGACGTTACTGATTGTGTCCCTGGCTGACCTGAAGTGAAAGTGGAAAGCAATCAATTAAGCTTTCCACTTAAGGGCCCGTCTCACATAGCGATATCGCTACCGAGATCGCTGCTGAGTCACTAGTTTTGTGACGCAGCAGCGAGCTCACCAGCGATATCGCTGTGTGTGACATTCAGCGACGATCAGCCCCCCTGCCGGGTATCGCTGATCGTCGCTGAAATGTCAGGACCTTTTTTTGATCGCTGGTTTCCCGCTGACAGGCACACATCGCGTGCCTGTCAGAGGGAAACCAGCGATCAAAAAAAGGTCCTGACATTTCTGCGACGATCAGCGATACCCGGCAGGGGGGCTGATCGTCGCTGAATGTCACACACAGCGATATCGCTGGTGAGCTCGCTGCTGCGTCACAAAACTAGTGACTCAGCAGCGATCTCAGTAGCGATATCGCTATGTGAGACGGGCCCTTAAGCGATGTTACCCGCAGTGTCGCTGTCCCAGATCGCTGCCTGAGCTGCCTGTTTGGCAGCTCAGCAGCGATCATGTAGCGATACACCAGCGATCCTGACAAGTGCATATCGTTGTCGGGATCGCTGGTGTATCGTTATGTGACACCCAGCCTTTACTCTCCTGTCAGGCAGGAGAGGAACTCATTCATTTGGGGTTTACTGTGAGGCTGCAGCATTAGCTGCGGTCCCTGCAGTAAACATTAACCCTTTCTGAAGGATTACACCGTGGGACCTGACTGTGCATGGGATAGGTAAGAATAATTTTGCTTTTTTATTTTATTTTTATTACAGGAAATGGTTTTTGCAGTAAAATAAAAGATGGTCAAAAACATGTGTCTTTATTTCATTAAAATGATTTTTAATTAAAGTGTGTGTGTTTTTATTTTTATTTCATGCAATAGGATTAATAATTGATAGTTGTCTAATTGACAGCTCTCAATTATTAACCTGGCTTAAGGTCACCTTTCAATAGCAAGGTGGCTTTAACCCCATATTAACCCATTCGCCACCGCTACAGGGCAATGGGAATAGACGGGCAAAGTGCCAGAAAGGGCGAATCTAATTATAGATTTGTCTTTCCTGGGGTGTCTGGGGGCAGATGTTAGTAGCCGGGGGGGGGCAAAAATAATGGTCCCTCTCTGGGCTATTATTATCTGCCCCCACTCACTGGCTTTGTCTGTCTGGTTGCGAAAATAGGGCGGGAGCCCACGCATTTTTTTTCAGCAATTTTACACCTCATATATATATATACATGTCATTGAATTTGTGACACATATATATATATATATTTATATTTGTAGTTCATACACTTCTACATAGTATAATAGCCGCTAATTCAATTGCCGGCTTTTGTGAAAATGCAGAACCCGACATGAAATGACACTTGGTGTACATAGGGTTAACCATGTCTTTTCATGTCCTTTGCTATCTAATTTGCACAAACAATTAATCAGTCTATGTGTGCAAATTTCCACTGTAGGGTTATTAAGTGTAAATGTAGCAAAAAAGTCGGTTTTTTACAACGAATTACACTTTAATTAACCCTACAGGTGTGAAATTTTGCACACGTAGACTGATTTAATTGTTTGTGCAAATTAGATAGCAAAGGACATGAAAAGACATGGTTAACCCTATGTACACCAAGTGTCATTTCATGTCGGGTGCTTCTGTCTTTTCACTGAAGCCGGCTTTACCCGGCAATTGAATCAGAGGATATTTTACTATGTAGAAGTGTATAAACTATACATATATGTATATATATATATGTCACAATGACATGTATATATATATATGTATTCTATGTGTGTATATTTAGTGTTTACAAGGAAAGAATGGGGTTTTTTTAGTTGCGATATTTTGTTCCCATAGACTTACATGGGACTTCCGGTATCGGTATCGGGTATCGCGATATTTTAGTGATATCGGCGATACCATTCCGATTCCGATACTTTAGGATATCGGAAAGTATCGCTCAACTCTACACAAGAATATAAAAAGATACGCAACCAAGAATGACACATGTAGGCCAATTTTCCCGGTGTCAATGATGCACTGATGTAATCCCACACCCCACCTTTTAGAGAAATTAACAAAGAAGATCACAACTAAAGGCGTCATCTCGCAGGAATCAGTCTGTGAATATGTGGATCTCATCTGGCCTGCATGTACCAAGGATATGTGCCACCTGCGTTTCTGCCCCAGACCAGCAGTGATACGGTGTTCTACAGCTGGCTCTATTCCTACCTGAACCGCCAAAAAAGATATGCAATTGTAAATGCCAACAACATGTAGGCCTTTTTTTTTCCACTTCCAGCATTACAGCCAATACCTGGCAAACTTCACCCCTTAGGGGGACCAGGCCTTGAGGATGAACATCCTCATCTTTTACTGCCTGTACTTTTTCCAAGCAATCCATTCTGGTCTTCATGTGCCAGAAAGGTCCCCAAAATTCAGAGAGAGCAGGATCAGGATATTCCAGTTGACATATTCATATGTATATTTGAAGATGTCAAAAGGGAGGAGAATTAGATGGGGGAACAAGGACACCCACCTTTAGGGCAGGAGATACCTGGTATGGGAGAACTGAGTGGGCATTGCAGAGCTGAAAAATCTGATATATCTGAAACAACCAGCCCACAATTGCTGAGCCAAACAATACTTTTCAGTCTAGGCCTACAAGTAACCAGCCAAACCCCATAACAGCTGCAGCAGGCCGTGTTTGGCCATCATGTCCAATGGCCCCCACTTTTCTGGCTCCTGTTCCTTTTTTGCAATGATCCAGCTGCCATGTTTGATCCTTCGACCTTGTATGGTCCATCGGCTGGTAACGGTAACCATTACGCTTTCTAAACGCAACGTGGCAACAGGTTTCTGACACAATTCTTTAGGTATATAGAAAATTTTGGTCAGGGTTTCAAGAACATTTATGGCTACAGTTTAAAAAATCAACATTTTATTCTTAACACACAGACCTATTAAACCTGTCTAAAGATATTTTTCATCTTTTTCGGTTAGTTAATGTTTGTATTGTTCACAAAGCATATAAAAATCTAAATCTCAGACTGTTCTGCCACACACAAGGTATATAGTATACTTAAAATCTTATAAATCTCTTATTTAATTCATGAGGCAAACAATCTGGCTGAAAGGCTGAGTATGGATTACACAAGAATCTCACAATTTTATTGATGGAGGAGGGGGGGTGGATCAGCCCAGATAGGGAGGTTGCAATAATGCCAAATGTTGAGGTTTATAATGTACGTTAAGCAGCTGCAAATGGTTTAAGTCGAGAAGTCTTATAAAAATGAGGCCCAAAAAAGGGCTACTGTATCACAAGCTAAAAGGTATACACTGTGTGCAGAATTATTAGGCAAATGAGTATTTTGATCACATCATCCCTTTTATACAAGTTGTCCTACTCCAAGCTGTATAGGCTTGAAAGCCAACTGCCAATTATGTAAATCAGGTGATTTGCATCTCTGTAATGAGGAGGGGTGTGGTCTAATGACATCAACACCCTATATAAGGTGTGCTTAATTATTAGGCAACTTCCTTTCTTTTGGCAAATGGGTCAGAAGAGAGATTTGACGGACTCTGAAAAGTCAAAAATTGTGAGATGTCTTGCAGAGAGATGTGGCAGTCTTGAAATTGCAAAACTTTTGAAGTGTGATCACCGAACAATCAAGCGTTTCATGGCAAATAGCCAACAGGGTCACAAGAAGTGTATTGATAAAAAAAGGTGCAAAATAACTACCCATGAATTGAGGAAAATCAAGCGTGAAGCTGCTAAGATGCCATTTGCCACCAGTTTTGCCATATTTCAGAGCTGCAACGTTACTGGAGTATCAAAAAGCTCAAGGTGTGCCATACTCAGGGACATGGCCAAGGAAACAAAAGATAAAACGTCAAAACTGGGCCAAGCAATATCTTAAGATTGATTTTTCTAAGGTTTTATGGACTGAGGAAATGAGAGTGACTCTTGATGGGCCAGATGGATGGGCCCGAGGCTTGATCAGTAAAGGGCAGAGAGCTCCACTCCGACTCAGACGCCAGCAAGGTGGAGGTGGGGTACTGGTATGGGCTGGTATCATCAAAGATGAACTTGTGGGACCTTTTTGGGTAGAGGATGGAGTGAAGCTCAACTCCCAGACCTACTGCTAGTTTCTGAAAGACACCTTCTTCAAGCAGTGGTACAGGAAGAAGTCGTTATCGTTCAAGAAAAACATGATTTTCATGCAGGACTATGCTCCATCACATGTATCCAAATACTCCACAGCGTGGCTGGCCAGTAAAGTCTAAAAGAAGAAAAAATAATGACATGGCCCTCTTGTTCATCTGATCTGAACCCCATAGAGAACCTATGGTCCCTCATAAAATGTGAGATCTACAGGGAGGGAAAACAGTACACCTCTCCGGACAGTTTCTGGGAGGCTGTGGTGGCTGCTGCACGCAATGTTGATAGTAAACAGAACAAGCAACTGATAGAATTTATGGATGAAAGGCTTTTGATTGTCATCGTAAAGAAAGGTGGCTATATTGGTCACTGATTTTTTTTTTTTTTGAATGTCAGAAATGTTTATTTCTAAATTTTGTGTTGTTATATTGGTCTACCTGGTGTATATAAACAAGTGAGATGGTTATATATTTGGTTTTTATTAAGTTGCCTAATAATTCTGCACAGTAATAGTTACCTGCACAAACAGATATCCTCCTAAGATAGCCAAATCTAAAAAAAACCCACTCCAATTTCCAAAAATATTAAGCTTTGATATTTATGAGTCTTTTGGGTTGTTTGAGAACATAGTTGTTGTTCATTAATAAAAAGAATACTCTCAAATACAACTTGCCTAATAATTCTGCACACAGTGTATATAGTCTATTGAAAAAATTCTAAATCTCTGTAGATATTTCAAGAGGCAGACACAGACACTCACAGGCTCAGTCAGGATTACACAAGAATATGAAAAGATACGCAAGAAAGAATCACACATGTGGGCCAAGGTTCACGGTGTCAATGATGCTAAAAAAATTGTGGGGGTATGACCACTTTGTGCCAAAAAGGGTACTGTTTCAAAAGCGTCCAGCTGTATACAGTTTAGGGGTCATTGTAAATCTCCATATCTATTTACGTAGTAACAGACAGACGCTCACAGACTCTGTATGGATTACACCAGAATCCAAAAAGTTGACAAACTGTACTGTATCATAAGCGTACAGCTGTACACAGTGTTGGGCTCATTTTAAATCTTCGTATATATTTCAGTCTCAGTAAGCCTGTCCATAATCTCCCCTACAGTAAAGAAGATGGATAGAAGTACACACTGAAAGTAGAGTGATTGCCGAAATATTGGTAATTAATTAATAATAATGAGGCGAAAACCTCCAGGTACAATTATGACAGGCGATGCTGACACTCAATCACTTTATGTGTGGAGACAGCGCAAACGGTTATTTGTGAATAAAGTGTTGCTGTATCGCAGTTACGTCTATCCCATGGACGTTATTTGTCTGCATCAAATTGTGATGCCAAGGAGAGATCTAGACAAGGTCCTCACTGCCTATCATGATCAGCCTGGTCACTTTGGAGTGCAAAAGACAGAAGCCACAGGCCGTAGTCGATTCTATTGGATTGGCAGGAGAGGAGACATTTAAAAATAGTGCCACGAATATCAGACGTCTGTGACTAGGAAAAGTGGGAAAGATGATCACCAGAAAACACCACTGCTTCCAATTGTGAGTCGACATTCATTCAAAATGGTAGCCAATGCCATTGAGCATCGGAAGGTAGAGCCCAGCAGGACAGCCCAAAGCTAAATCTTAACCAGAATGGATCAGTTAACAAAATTGGTAGTGGCTGTCCCTGTGAATGATTTCACTGCCAAGACTCCACAGCTGTGGAGCAGGGAGAGGTAACTATTGTGAGTGCTGGGGCCATAAGCAAGCAGGGGGGGCCCAAGCATGGGCGCCAGCACTGGCACAGGGCCACTCATTGATACGCCCGTGTGTCTAACGGTGAGTGGGCCCATCCCACCATCAGAGCCACTTTTTTGTACTATGAGGGACCCTGTGCCAGTGCCGTTGCCCCAGAATGGGACCCCCCACCTACTCAGGGCACCGGATCTAGCCCGGGGGCGCCAGAAGGTGACCCCGGCCCTGTGGGGGGGGCAGCCCAGATAGAGAGGTGGCAAAAAGTTACATAGGTTGAGGTGTATGCTGGACATTCTAGAGCTGAAAATGGCGGAATTGGAGAAGTCAGAGGAAGACGAGGACAAAACGAGTAATTTTACTGACAACCTATGCGTCATGAGGGGGAGGTGGGACAAAAACCTTTGAAACCCATGCATGGCTCATTTTAATAAAGGTTAGATCATCAACATTTTCTGTCGACAGCCGGGTTCTTCTTTCTGTCAGTATTGATCCAGCAGCACTGAAGACTCTTTCTGATAGCACACTACCAGCAGGGCAAGCGAGCTCCTGTAAAGCATATTGTGCCAATTCAGGCCAGGTATCCAGTTTACATGCCCAGTAGTGAGGGGTGAGGGAGAACATCGATAGGGGAGGAGAAGTAATTTGTAACCATAGCTGACAACTGCTGTCTCCTGTCTGTTGCTATAGATTGCTGATTACCAGGCGTGTGAGGTGTCCATGAGAAATAAGTCCACAACATGGTCATGAAACCCCTGTCTCCAACGCCACTTCGGCTGTGTGGACCACGAAAACCTCTTCCATTTGGCACAGGACGGCTCGTGGTAGAACCTGCAAAGCTGCTGTTAGATGGGAATGCCTCTAACAAATTGTTTACCAGAGTTGCTTGTTTGTTGGCCAATATTAGGTCGATATTCTCCTGTGGCATGATGTTCTGTAATTTGCCTTTATAGCGTGGATCGAGGATGCTGGCCAACCAGTAGTCGTCATCCTTCATCATTTTGACAATGCGGGGGTCTCTTTTTAGGATCCGCAAGGCATAATCTGACTGCCAGCGGTGGGTGTAGGAGCACTTTCTGCCAAATCAACATCCCTCCAGTCACGCACAAACCCTGGACCTGAACTTGGCAAGCCAACATTTTGTCTTGGCCCCTCAGAAGCATCCTCCCATACATAATCATCCCCCTCTCCTCCTCCTCTTCCTCTTCTGCCTCCACCTCATCCAGGACAGTTCCCTGAGCAGACAATGGCTGAATGTCATCAAGACTTCCCTGTTCCTCGTCGTCATCCTCCATTGCACACGCCTGATCCTTAATATGTGTCCAAGTTTGCATGAGCAGACGCATAAGTGGGATGCTCATGCTTATGATAGCATCATCTGCGCTTACCAGCCGTGTGCATTCCTCAAAACACTGAAGGACTTTACAGAGGTCATTCAGCTTTGACCACTGCACACCCGACAACTCCATGTCTGCCCTCAAACTACCTGCCCGTGTATCCTCCCATAAATGCATTACAGCCTGCCTCTGTTCGCACAGCCTCTGAACCATGTGCATGGTGGAGTTCCACCTTGTGGCAACATCTATGATTAGGCGGTGCTTGGGGAGGTTGAGCGCTTGCTGCAGCTTCTACATGCGACTGGAGTCTACGGGCGAGCGACGGATGTGTGAGTACAGTGTTCGCACTTTATGGAGCAGGGCTGTTAACTCCCGATAATTATTTAAAAAGCACTGCACCACCAGGTTCAAGGTATGAGCCAGGCAAGGTATATGTCGGAGTATTGACAGGGAGCATCATAACGGAGTATCATGAATTGTGGTATGTGTTAAAGAGGCCGACTGACACTCTTTGGCCCTGGGCCCACGAAAACCGGGAGCCATCCTACCCCCCCACAAGTTGAGCCAAATAACCCCCATTTTTCCATGCGTAAACATTATTATAAAGTCAATTAAGGTTGCCAAGCTTAAGTAATAATGATTGATGTTGATGGCATTGAAATGGGCACTGTAGGTGTTTTCTGTCCTCCACTCCCTACCGACTTTGCTTCCCCATTGACTTGCATTGGGTTTCGTGTTTCGATCGACCCGTCGATTTTTCGCGATAGTCGGCCGATTTCACTCGACCCAACTTTTGCGAAAGTCGAGTTCCGTGAAACCCAACTCGACCCGAAAAACGGGAAAGTCGCTCATCTCTAGTATTGAGCTTTTCAAAGCTTTCTGTAGTCCATTTAAAATGGGCAAGGCAAGGGCCAAGGGATGGGGAAGTGGACGTGATGCTGATGGTGCATGCAGAGGATGAGGCCGTGGCCAAGCTGAAAGTGGGCCACAGCAAAGACCCACATCTTCGCGCTCAACCTTCCTGTCCCAGTTTCCACGGGACCGCAGCATACCACTACTGAAGCCAGAGCCATGTGAAATGGTAGTTGGTTAGATAGCGGATAATGCTTCCAGTCATTTACCCACCACCACCACCACCATGTCTTCCACACGGTCAAGTCTGAGTAGCCGTGGGTGTGGACCATTAATCACTCGGATCCTCCTTCCTCCCACCATGCCAAGTGCCCTGAGAAAACTGATCCCACACTCGGACCCTCCGAAAAGCTATTCAGTTTTCCATTTGGAGATTCGAGCCTCTCACCCGCTCCACTTGAAGCGGGGCAAGATGATATTCCATGTAGTGATGCACAAATCTTTGAGCAGCCACGGTCACAAGAGGTGGACGATTAAGAGACACAATTGCCGGATAGTCAGGCGGAGGAGCAGGGTGCGGATGTGGAAGTCGAGGGGGTGGATGACATAGTGACTGACCCAACCTGGCAGGAGGACATGCAGAGCGAGGACAGCAGCACACATGGAGAAGGAGGCATAACACCCCAACAGGCAGGAAGAAGCGGTGTGTTGGCCGCAGACACAAGGCGTGCATCCATTCCCTGTAACACCAACAGGACGGAAGTTGCCATTCCAACTGTTAGATCTTCCAGAGTCTGGTTATTTTTTAAAGACTCTGCCGATAACCCCAAACAGGCCATTTGCCATGCCCGCATCAGCAGGGGTAGCAAAACTACCAGCCTGACCACCACCAGCATGATTAGGCACATGGCAGCAAAGCACCTGACTTTGTGGGTCGAACCCCATACTCCAGGAACACTATCTGCAGGTGACAACACTGCTTCTTCCACTGTTTTGCGAACAAGCAGATCCACAGTTTAGCGTGCCTGTGAAGATGCCTTGGGCCCTGCACCTGTTGTTTCCCACAGTCAACCAGCACCATCATCAAGCCCGTCCACATCCTTGTCCAGCCCAGCCTTCAGTTGTCTATACCCCAGTCACTGGAACGCAGCAGAAATACCCAGCCAATGCCCCACAGGCCACAGTACTTAATTACACACATTTCTCGTCTGTTTGCGCTCGAAATGTTGCCTTTTAGGCTCGTTGAGACGGAAGCTTTCTGCAACCTGATGGTGACGGCCGAACCAAGGTACTCGGTCCCCAGTCGCCACTATTTCTCCCATTGTGCTGTACCGGCATTACAACAGCATGTGTCCCACAACATTACCTGTGCCCTCAACAATGCTGTTACTGGGAAAGTCCACCTAACCACGGACATGTGGACAAGTGCCTGTGGACAGGGATGGTACATTTCACTGATGGCACACTGGGTTAACATAGTAGAAGCTGGGACCCAGTCAGACGTTGGGATGGAACACATCCTTCCCTCGCCGAGGAATGCAGGCCCTACGTCAATCAGGGTTGCCCCCACAGTCTACAGCTCCTGCACCTCCTCCTCCTCCCCTTCTTCAGCCTCCATCTCTGAAATGAACACATCATTCAGAAGCTGGCAGCACTGCCTCAGCAAAGCGGCAACATGCTGTGCTGAAGCTAATCTGCATAGGTGACAAACCGCACAATGCAGAAAAGTTGTGGACAGCGCTGAAAGAGCAGTCAGATATTTGGATGACACCGCTGAACCTACAGCCAGGCATGGTCGTGTGTAACAATGGCTGGAACTTGGTGGCGGCTCTGAGGCAAGGTGAGCTCACACACGTACCTTGCCTGGCCCATATGCTTAACCTCGTGGTTCAATATTTTCTCAAAAGCTACCTGGAGCTGCCATATCTGCTAGTGAAAGTACACTGTCTGTCTGCCCATTTTAGAAAGTCAGCTACAGCTTCAGCCGCCCTTGTCGTGCTTCAGCAGTGTTTGCAGTTTCCGGCTCACCGTCTGCTGTGTGATGTCCCCACGCATTGGAACTCTACACTGCATATGTTGGAAAGGATTTGTGAGCAGAAGAGGGCAGTTGTAGACTACCATTATCAGCAAAGCCGTCGATATTCAGTTCAAACTTAACACATAAGACCTCAGGAATAGACATGGATGTCAGACATATGTGCCATTCTCCAGAACTTTGAGGACTGCACCAAGATGGTGAGCGGTGATGATGTCATAATTAGCATCACCATCCCGCTTCTCAGCATTCTGAAAACCTCTCTTCTCACAAATAAAGATGATGCATTGCAGGCAGAGCTTGAGGACAAGGAGCAAGGAACCATACAGGGTGATTTCATTCAGCCCAGCCTCATGTCATCGCAATGTGGATTGATAGGCAATGAGGAGGAGGTAGAACAGGAGCTACTTTCATGCGCTATAGACGGTACTACAAGCACAGCTATCATACCGGCATTTCAGCGGGGATGGCCTGAGGACAGAGAGGAGGAGGATGATGATGATGAGGAGGAGGACAGCATGGTCAGTCGTCCTGTTGGTGAGGACAAGGAAGTCTTGCCTGTTAGTAGTCTGTACTGTGTAGCCGATTGATAAGATAAAACTTAACTTTTATTTCTACAACTAAATGAAAAACAACTTAACCAATATACCAGAAGTGCCTAAAGTGCATGTGCAAACCTAAAAAAAAACACACTCAATGTAAATATAAACGAGGATAAACAATTTTTTATTGGTTGAGAAAGTAGAGAGTACCTCTTAAATCCCCACAACGACCGTTGATCTTGGATTATACCTTGTGTTTAGTGTTGAGCGATACGATACCGCAAGTATCGGGTATCGGCCGATATTAGCTGTATCGGACTTTCGATACTTAGTTCCGATATTTTCCATATATCGTATACCGGAATCGGAAGTTCCCATAATTCTTTGAGAGGCAATGTGATTTTAGTCAGCCAATGAGGAATCCTAAGAAGTGTGGGCACATCCTGTACTGCTGCGGTCATGTTAACTAATGGCATGGCTGTGATTGGATGCTGAAATGATGTCAGAATGCACTATAAAAGGCGCCGCCGCCTTTTTAGCGTCACTGTGCTGTGAATTCAGTAAGGGACAGAACGCTGCTGTGCTGACTCTGAGGGATAGTTAGAGATTGCGATTTAGTGTACTGTGCTTTAGGCAGGCTAGCACCAACCGCTGTGTAAAGCTTCCTTTTGCCTGCAGTGTTGTTTTAACAGCTCTGCAAGGTGTGTGTGAGTGCAGGTGACGCTGCAGTTTGCTCTGCATGCAACGCTGTCTGTAGGCATCTGCACGTGTCACTCACAGACTCTTTTTTTTTTCTTCAGTGTAATTCTTGCTGCTCCATGCAATTTAACTATTAGTGTGACGCGCTTCCATCCGTATCCAATACATTGGTTGCAAACACTATAGAAGTAGACAAAGGAGTAGCCTTTCACAGATTGTGAACAGTTGTGTTTCAGTGTTCACTTCAGTCTGTGTTTTTTATTTTTTGAGTGCACATCACGCTCCAGTTACTTGTTCAAGCACTGCTGCTTGTACTCTGCTGAGCGTGTCTCAGTTCCTCATCCTTGTCATTTCTCTCCAATTGGTTCTGCTCCATTCCATTTAAAATAAATATAATCTATTAGTGTGACGCGCTTCCATCCGTATCCAATACATTGGTTGCAAACACTATAGAAGTAGACAAAGGAGTAGCCTTTCACAGATTGTGAACAGTTGTGTTTCAGTGTTCACTTCAGTCTGTGTTTTTTATTTTTTGAGTGCACATCACGCTCCAGTTACTTGTTCAAGCACTGCTGCTTGTACTCTGCTGAGCGTGTCTCAGTTCCTCATCCTTGTCATTTCTCTCCAATTGGTTCTGCTCCATTCCATTTAAAATAAATATAATCTATTAGTGTGACGCGCTTCCATCCGTATCCAATACATTGGTTGCAAACACTATAGAAGTAGACAAAGGAGTAGCCTTTCACAGATTGTGAACAGTTGTGTTTCAGTGTTCACTTCAGTCTCTGCGTAATAACCACACTTAGGCCTTATAACTTTTCTGACTTTCTTTATCAATCTACCAAGATGAAGAAGTCAGTGAGTAAGGCACGTGGTCGTGGCCGTGGAGTTTCAGCAGGGAGAGGACGTGGGGATTCTGTGGCTGCTGCCGCCCTCAGTGACACAGCATCCACCATTTATCCCCGTGAGCGTTCCTTTATGAGCACTTTGGTAGGAGCTCGGCGTGCCCCCCTGCTGCGGGAAGAACAAATTGAAGCCGTTGTTGGTTGGATGGCAGCCAATGCATCGACTTCAATTCCTTCCACCTCCTCTCAGGAACACAACACTGTTGAGCAACCATCTGTCTGTTCACCGCCTGTCAAATTGGCCAGGCAGTCAGAGAGTTCTGTACAGGAGCCAGCTGAGTCTCTGCTTCTGTTCTCAGAATCTGTTGGCTCGCAAACACGGGCACAGGCAAGCAGCATTCTGCAATTTGAAGAAGAGGGAGTATGCAGTGATGCGCAACAGCTGTGTCTCTCTCAATCTGAAGAGGCGGGTGAGCCAGTGCCGATGGACAGCACACCGCAGAACGCATCTCATGATGATGATGAGACTCAGGTGCCAGGTTTTGTGGAGCATGGTGCTGCCCAGACCATCCAACAGCAGCAGGTGTTGGAAGAGGGTAGTGGAGATGATGAAGTCCGAGACCCAACATGGCGTGATCAACAGGAAGGTGGTGGGAGCAGCTCTGAGGAAGAGATTGGCCCAACGGTACAAAGAGGAGGGAGAGGTAGGCTGCAGACTCGCTTGCCTGTAGCCTCCAGTTTGGCACCTGTTGGGAGCAGTTCTCTTACAAATGTCAAAATTGGCGCTCCCATGACTTGCACTGCGTGGTCCTTTTTTGACAGACTTGTAGATTATATTTGCTATGTTCAATGCAAGCTGTGTAAGCAAAAAGTTAAAAGAGGTAAAAATATCAGTAACCTGAATACCACAAATATGTGGAAACATGTACGGACAAAGCACGTAGCTGAGTTACAAAGACACACTGGAGATGTAGGCCAACCTACAGCAGCACCTACATCTTCAGGTCGTGTTGGAGCCTCTACCTCCAGCTCACACACACCTGGTTCGGCTTCCTCACAGGATCTCCATGGAAGAACCTCGGTCACTGTTGTCCATAGACAAACTGTTATTCCACCCACAGCAGCAAGTTCACAGTCATCGTCACACTCCCAGACCACAAAACAGCCATCGGTACCACAGGCATGGGATAAAAGACGGCCATACTCGGCAAACCATCCACGAGCACAGGCTCTGAATGCTGGCATTGCAAAACTCCTGTCCCTTGAAATGCTGTCATTCAGGCTGGTGGAGACTGACACTTTCAGGAACTTAATGGCATTGGCAGTCCCACAATATAATGTGCCAAGCCGATTTTATTTCAGCAGGCAAGCCGTCCCTGCTCTGCAAAAACATGTTGAGGGAAACATTAAACATGCGCTACTAAACGCCGTCAGTAGCAGGGTCCACCTGACCACCGATGCGTGGACCAGTACCCATGGCCAGGGACGATACCTTTCCCTCACTGCCCATTGGGTCAATGTTGTGGAGCCGGGTACAGATCTTGCCAGTGGCGCTGTACGTGTTCTGCCAACTCCAAGGATTGCAGGAATCCAGTCTGTACACATTGATTCCTCCTCCTACTCCAGTTCCTCAGAATCATCGATGCACGAGCCGTCACGGTATACCTCCACATGGACCCGTGAACGCTTACCTGTTGCGACCGATATGAGCACAGCCGTGGCCAAACGTCAACAGGCCGTCCTGAAATTAATTTCCATGGGGAATCGAAGCCACACAGCGCAGGAGCTCTGGGATGCCATCAAGCAGGAGAGCGACGTGTGGTTTTTGTCAGCTAATCTCCAGCCAGGCTTGGTAGTGTGTGACAATGGCCGAAATCTGGTGGCAGCTCTGGGCCTTGGCAACCTCACTCACATACCATGTCTGGCACATGTGCTCAACTTGGTCGTGCAGAGTTTTTTGAGGGACTATCCGGATCTTGATGCACTGCTGCACAAGGTCCGCCTAGAGTGCGCTCACTTGCGAGGTTCCAGCATGGCCAGATCGCGCATTGCAGCTCTGCAAGTCAGATTTCGCCTTCCTGAACATCGCATCATATGTGACGTACCCACCAGGTGGAATTCCACGTTACATATGTTGGAGCGGTTGTGTGAGCAGCAGCCAGCAGTAATGGAGTATCAGCTGCAACAGGCGCAATCAACTCGCAATTTGCGCCGTTCACACTTTACCACTACTGAGTGGGCCTCTATGAAGGACATCTGCGACGTTTTGCGTGCGTTTGATGTCTCAACGCGGATGGCGAGTGCAGATGATGCACTAGTCAGCATGACTGTCCCCCTTATCTGCTTGCTTCAGAAATCACTGAAAGCACTAAAGGAAGAGGTTTTGGAAGAGGTGGAGGATGAGGAGTCACAAATTCAATTACCTTCAGGACAGTCAGCGCAACGTGGTTCCTCACAAAGGGCTGGGCAGGGCTCACTTTGTGAGGAGGATGAGGAGGAGTCAATGGAGGAGGAAGAAATCCCTACAGAGGGAGGTACACAACGCTCTAGTCAGTATGTAGAGCGAGGGTGGGGTGATGCAGAGGAGGCAGAGATGACGCCTCTTCCAGAGGACAGCCTTTGTTGGCCAGTTGGGAGTCTGCAGCACATGGTTGATTTCATGCTTCAGTGCCTGAGAAACGACCGCCGCATCGCCCACATTCTCACCACGTCAGATCATTGGGTGTACACCCTCCTAGACCCTCGCTACCGGGACAACTTACAAACCCTCATCACACCGGTGAACCGGGACCGTAAATTGCAGGAGTACCAAGACACACTGGTGCAATCCATACTGTTGTACATTCCAGCCGAGAGAGCTGCTGCTGCTACTGCTTTACAAAGCAGCTCTGTGCGTCGAGGCAGTGTAGACACCTCTACAACAAGAGGGAGCACAAGCAGCGCCTCTGCACAGGGCAAGAGCTGTATGTTACAAATGTGGCGAAGTTTTGTGACAGCGCCAGCAAGGTCTACACCATCCGAGACGGCTCCAGTCACCAGGAAGAAACGTTTCCGTAAGATGGTGACAGACTACTTGTCTTTCCCTCTAAGTGTACTCCCAGATGCCTCTTCCCCTTTCAAATTTTGGGTCTCTAAGTTGGATACATGGCCAGAGCTTAGCCAGTATGCATTGGAGGTGCTGGCTTGCCCTGCTGCCAGTGTATTATCTGAGCGCGTCTTTAGTGCTGCAGGTGGTGTAGTAACAGACCGTCGCATGCGACTATCCTCAGAGAATGTAGACCGGCTTACTTTTCTGAAAATGAACAAGGCATGGATCTCACCTGAATTTGCCTGTCCGTTTTCAGATTAAATAACTGTTTGGCAACGTTTTCCATGTCTCCTGTTATGTTCATCTTTCTACCACCTGAACTCTACTCCCTGGGCTACAACACCGCCATTTGTTGCTCGTAAGTAATTGGCAGGGGTACTGACTCCTGGCCAGCCTGGTTACAGCACGACAGCTGTTTCCTGGCAGTGTGAACGTCAATTATCCTCCAATAAGTTGTGCTGTCGTGTTGCATTCGGGTTAGCCGACTCTATGGTGCCTGCAGTTTAGGTGATTCCTATGTGTGCTGTGGGATATGTAAATAAAGGCTGTTTCCATTGTGACAATAGGACAAGCACCCACTGTAGGACTGTGTGATTCGGTAACTGCGGAGGCTTGCGTCCTGTCAACTTACATTTTCATGGGTGCGTTCTGCTACCCGTCCGTGGTCCAGTACCGTCAACTGGTTCTCCCCAGTGCCTTTGGCCTAGGTGCCTCCATCTCCGTATCCGAGTTCCACCAACGTCTGCTGGTCCTTGGTAGTGCTTTGGAGCATAGGTACCTCCTGCTTAGTAACCGTGTCACAGTAACGTCAGCTGGTACTCGGTTGTGACATTGCCTCTTTTCCTTCTGCTACCCGTCCGGGGTCCAGTACCGTCAACTGGTTCTCCCCAGTGCCTTTGGCCTAGGTGCCTCCATCTCCGTATCCGAGTTCCACCAACGTCTGCTGGTCCTTGGTAGTGCTTTGAAGCACAGGTACCTCCTGCTTAGTAATCGTGTCACAGTAACGTCAGCTGGTACTCGGTTGTGACATTGCCTCTTTTCCTTCTGCTACCCGTCCGGGGTCCAGTACCGTCAACTGGTTCTCCCCAGTGCCTTTGGCCTAGGTGCCTCCATCTCCGTATCGAGTTACACCAATGTCTGCTGGTCCTTGGTAGTGCTTTGGAGCACAGGTACCTCCTGCTTAGTAACCGTGTCACAGTAACGTCAGCTGGTACTCGGTTGTGACATTGCCTCTTTTCCTTCTGCTGCCCCTCCGGGTTCCAGCACAGTCAGCTGGTCCTCGTTACTTCCATTGTCTCTTGCTCCATCTGATACCCGTCCGGGTTCCAGTAACGTCAGCTGGTTCTCGGAAATTAGACGACCTTAAAGACCACCCAGAAGAAGATGACGACAACAAGGACGACGAGCATGAAGCCAACCAGCCTGAACACCATCACAAAGAAAAAATAAAATATTACCCAGAAGAAGATCACCAACAGGACAAAGAAGGTTAAGACAAACTACAAGATACAGAACAAGAGACAGAAGAACAATAAGCAGAAGATCAAAAAGCAGAAGAACATGAAGTATAAGACCAAAATGAAGAGCAAAATATATGCTCTAAATTCTAAGCAGAAGAAGACTAAGCAGTGTATGGGGGTGAGTCCGTTCCTCCTCGTGGTGCCCCTGGAAAATGCCTGCTGCTGCAGGCTAAACTGAACACGGACAAATACTGTTGTAATTTAAATCTTTTGTGACAGCAAGTATGAACAATTCATACTTTTACAGATTACAAGTACAGGAATCTCTGTCACAAATAAGAATATGATGAAGAAGATGAAGAGGAAGAAGATGAAGAATTTGAATATGAAGAAGATTAATAGTTTATTAATAACAATATGAGTAATGTAAACAAAAACATGAATAGCAAGAAGTTTAAGAAGAAGATTAAGAAGGTGAAGATGAAGAATAATTTGATGAGAAAGATGATGCTGCTGAAGATTATGAAGGAGAAAGTGTGGCACTGGCAAAAGTTAAAAAGGTGAAGAACATGGAAGTTGTGAAACATACATATTTGCCAAAATAGAAAAAAGGTTAACAACATTGTCAATTTGTTCGTCAATCCAAACGTATTTCCAAAAAAATATATATTAATGCTATTCCAATGCATTGGGTTAAACATGTATGCCTTTATTGTCTCCTCAACCTCCCCCAATACATTCTACATTACTCTTTGTTGTTTTCCTTCATGTACAATTAACCAACAAGGCAAGAATGGGTTTTTTTTTAATGTCGATATTTGGTTCCCATAGACTTACATGGGACTTCCGGTATCGGTATCGGGTATCGCCGATATTTTAGTGACATCGGCGATACCATTCCGATCCGATATTTTTAGATATCGAGCAGTATCGCTCAACACTACTTGTGTTATGAGGCTTAATTCTCTTATAGTGTTGTTCTGTGATCCACCGTACCTTTTAAACCATATTTAGAGATACCCCACTCTGATACCCCACTCTGTGTGGAATCTTTTTGTTTTTGTACCGAGGTAACTAGTCTGTTACTATATGAAATGCAGTACAGAAAAATGCAACTTATTCTAATACAAGTCTCTCAGAAGGAGCATGTCATGAATTGACCGCCATGCGGCTAAATAAGTGTCCTCTATCATGTGCTACTTTCTATACTGGTTTATGTGGCTCCAAAAACAAATATCTCCCTGCGTTCTGGGAGTAACATGAAACTGATGTCACCTGTCAAAGTTTGTGACTGAAAAGCCCATGTGGCAGATCAACATAATCCCATCAGGGGAGAAACAAGGGGTTAAACTTGCCTTGCAAAGTATTACTCTCACTGTGGGTTACTATCAAATGTTGTACTTATCTGCGACATACATCAATGACTAAAAGCCAGTGTTGCAGATCAATACCATCCCAACAGGGGAGAAATAAGGGGTTAATCTTGCCTTGCAAAGTATTAGGCCGGGGTCACACTGGTGACAGAATCGGACGACTGCAATACGATGAAATATCGTATTGCAGTCTGCCCTATGTTGATCTATGGAGCAGCTCCCAGTATCCGATTTTTAGTGGTCCGTTTTAATCGTCCGAGTGCAATCGCAGCATGCTGCGATTGTCACCGATTGTGGGTCGACTATCGCCAATGCAAGTCTATGGGAGCGATGAAAAATCGGATTACAAACGGACAGCATGTGTGACTTGCGATTAAATCGCATCGGTGTCCTTTAGAAAAGCCGGCAATTCATCCCCGGCTATACTGTAAAATCACACTGACAGCTTTAATAAAGAATAGAAAGAATACATATACACACATAGAATACATATATATATATATAAATGTCATTGTGACATATATAAATATACATATATTTATAGTTCATACACTTCTACATACTGTAATAGCCGCTAATTCAATTGCCGGCTTTTGTGAAATCACAGAAGCCGACATGAAATGATACATTGTTTAGACACAGTTAACCATGTAATTTCCTGTATTTTGATATATGGTTTGAACTTACAATTACATGAGTGTATGTGTGCAAAATTTCAGACATGTAGGGGTTAATTAAAGGTGTAAATTCGTTGAAAAAAAATGCGTGGGCTCCCGCTGTATTTTCTCCACCAGACAGACAAAGCAAGCGAGTGGGGCAGATAATAATAGCCCAGGGAGGGTAAATTTTTTTGGTGCCCCCCTGGCTACTAACATCTGCCCCCAGACACCCCAGAAAGGGCAAATCTCTAATTAGATTTGCCCTTTCTGGCACTTTGCCCGTCTATTCCCATTGCCCTGTAGCGGTGGCGAATGGGTTAATAAGGGGTTACAGCCACCTTGCAATTGAAAGGTGAATGTAAGCCAGGTTAATAATTGAGAGCTGTCAATTAGACAACTATCAATTATTAATCCTATTGAAGTAATTAAAAAAAACACACACACTTTAAGAATAAATAATTTTAATGAAATAAAAACAATTTTTTTGCCAATCTTTTATTTTACTCTTAATCCGTGCAAAGCCCTTGATCTCCTAAAATAAATATAAAATAATAAAACAACATTATTCTTACCTATCTGGTGATCTGTCACGTCCCACGATGTAATCCTTCACAAAGGGTTAACTAGCAATCAGCTAAGCAGCGCATCTAATGCTGCGTGCTCAGCTGATAGCTCCTGAATGAATGAGCTTATCTCCTGCCGACAGGAGAGGATGTGATTAATGAATGAAGCTTAATTGATTGTGTCCCACTTTCACCTTAGGTCAGGTCACTGAAGTGAAAGTGGCAATAAATCAATTAAGCTTCATTCATTCATCTCTTCCTCTCCTTTCGCTGGGAGAGTAAGTTATTCATTCAGGGTGTTACAGCTAGCAGACAGCATTTAGCTCTCTGCTCGCTGTAACCTGTTAACCCTTTCTGATGGATTACACCGTGGGACCTGACTGTACATCGGATTGGTAAGAATAATTTTGCTTTTTTATTTTATTTTTATTACAGGAAATGGTTTTAGCAGGAAAATAAAATATGGTCAAAAACTGTGATTATTTCATTAAACTTCTTTTTTATTATACTGTGTGTGTTTGATTTTTCTTTCATACAATAGGATTAATAATTGATAGTTGTCTAATTGACAGCTCTCAATTATTAACCTGGCTTACACTCACCTTTCAATTGCAAGGTGGCTGTAACCCCTTATTAACCCATTCGCCACCGCTACAGGGCAATGGGAATAGACGGGCAAAGTGCCAGAAAGGGCAAATCTAATTAGAGATTTGCCCTTTCTGGGGTGTCTGGGGGCAGATGTTAGTAGCCAGGGGGGGCACAAAAAAAATGTACCCTCCCTAGGCTATTATTACATGCCCCACTCGCTTGCTTTGTCTGTCTGGTGGATAAAATACAGCGGGAGCCCACGCATTTTTTTTAAACAATTTACACCTTTAATTAACCCCTACATGTCTGAAATTTTGCACACATACACTTATGTAATTGTAAGTTCAAACCATATATCAAAATACAGGAAATGACATGGTTAACTGTCTAAACAATGTATCATTTTATGTCGGCTTCTGTGATTTCACAAAAGTCGGCAATTGAATTAGCGGCTATTACAGTATGTAGAAGTCTAGGAACTATAAATATATATATATATATATATAAATGTCACAATTACATGTTTATATATATATATATATATATATATATATGTGTTCTATGTGTATATATCTATTATTTCTTTTGTGATTTAAATACTATTCTTTTGGATCCATTATATGTCAGTTTTGCAAGCCTGCGAGAAATTCTCGCAAGTCGGATGAAAATCGGATGTTACAAGCTACACACACATGCGACTAAATCGCATCTTTGAAGGAAAATCGGATGCCAGGCGGATGTGTGATGTTTTCATTTTGTTCCGATAATCGACCGACTAAAACGGTCCGATTTTTTGTAGTTGTGTCTGACCCGGCCTTACTCTCACTGTGGGTTACTATCAGATGTTGTACTTATCTGCGGCATCATGATGCGGGCCTAATACTTGTATGTGCCTGGGGGAGATCAACCTTGCACATGTATATCATGACAGGTGATCTCTACCCCATCGGCAGTCTTTCCAACTCGTTTCATCTACAGGGAATCTTCAGGGGAGATCTCCCCCAGGCACATACAAGTATTAGGCCCGCCTCATGATGCCGCAGATAAGTACAACATCTGATAGTAACCCACAGTGAGAGTAATACTTTGCAAGGCAAGATTAACCCCTTGTTTCTCCCTGCTGGGATGGTATTGATCTGCAACACTGGCTTTTAGTCATTGATGTATGTCGCAGATAAGTACAACATTTGATAGTAACCCACAGTGAGAGTAATACTTTGCAAGGCAAGTTTAACCCCTCGTTTCTCCCCTGATGGGATTATGTTGATCTGCCACACGGGATTTTCAGTCACAAACTTTGACAGGTGGCATCAGTTTCATGTTACTCCCAGAACACAGGGAGATATTTGTTTTTGGAGCCACAAAAACCAGTATAGAAAGTAGCACATGATAGAGGACACTTATTTAGCCGCATGGCGGTCAATTCATGACATGCTCCTTCTAATGAGAGACTTAGAATCATAGAATCATAGAATGGTAGAGTTGGAAGGGACTTCCTGGGTCATCTGGTCCAACCCCTTGCTCAAAGCAGGATTCACTAAATCATCCCAGACAGATGTCTGTCCAGCCTCTGTTTGAAGACTTCCATTGAAGGAGAACTCACCACCTCTCGAGGCAGCCTGTTCAACTCATTGATCACTCTAACTGTCAAAAAGGTTTTTCTAACATTTAATCTGTGTCTCCTCCCATTCTGTTTCATCCCATTGCTTCTAGTCTTTCTGTGTGCAAATGAGAATAAAGATAATCCTTCTACAATGTGACAGCCCATTAGATATTTGTATACAGCTATTAAGTCTCCTCTCAGTCTTCTTTTTTGCAAGCTAAACATTCCCAAATCCTGTAACCTTTCCTCATAGAACATGGTTTGCAGACCGAACACCATTCTGGTCGCTCTTCTCTGAACTTGCTCCAGTTTGTTGATGTCTTTTTTAAAATGTGGTGCCCAAAACTTGACACAGTATTCCAGATGAGGTCTGACCAAAGAGGAGTAGAGGGCAATAATGACTTCACGTGATCTAGACTGTATGCTTCTGTTAATACATCCCAGAATTGTATTTGCCTTTTTTGCTGCTGCATCACACTGTTGACTCATGTTCAGTCTGTGATCTATTAGTATACCCAAGTCTTTTTCACATGTGCTGTTGCTTAGCCTTATTCCTCCCATTCTGCATACGCTTTTTTCATTTTTATTTCCCAGATGAAGTACTTTGCATTTTTCCCTGTTAAAAAACATTCTGTTAGTTGCTGCCCACTGCTCCAGTTTATTTATATCTTTTTGAATCCTCTCTCTCTGTTCTCTAGTATTAGCTATCCCTCCTAGCTTTGTGTCATCAGCAAATTTAATCAGTTTACCCTCAATTCCTTCATCTAAATCATTTATAAAGATGTTGAACAATACAGGGCCCAAGACAGAGCCCTGTGGTACCCCACTTGATACATTCTTCCAACTCGATGTGCAGCCATTTATTACCACTCTTTGGGTCCTATCACTAAGCCAGTTATGAATCCACCTAACAGTTGCCCTGTCCATTCCATACTTAGTCATTTTTTCAATAAGGATTGTGTGAAATACTTTGTCAAATGCTTTGCTGAAGTCAAGATATAATATATCTACAGCATTTCCCTGATCCACCCAGTCAGTGATTCTGTCATAGAAGGAAATTAAATTAGTCTGACATGACTTATTAGTTACAAACCCATGCTGACTCTGGTTAATCACTTCATTCTTGTCCAGGTACTTACATACATGTTGTTTAATAATTTGTTCAAAGATCTTTCCTGGTATAGATGTCAGACTCACCGGTCTATAGTTCCCTGGGTCCACCTTCTTCCCCTTTTTGAAGACAGGAACAACATTTGCTCTTCTCCAGTCTTCTGGGACTTCTCCTGTTCTCCAAGAATTTTCAAGGATTATGGAGAGTGGTTCAAAAATTTCTTCTGCTATCTCCTTCAATACTCTGGGGTGTAATTCATCTGGACCTGGAGACTTGAATTCATTTATGTTAGCTAAGTGTTTCCTCGCTATTTTTCTGTTTACAGATATCCTGGATTCTTCTATTCCTTTAATAGGACAGTGAAGATCAGTTGATGTTACATTTCCTTTCTGAGAGAAAACAGATGCAAAATAGGAATTTAAAAGTTCTGCCTTTTCAACATCCTTTCTTACCATTTCATAATTTTCATCCTGTAAAAATCCTATAGCATCTTTGACTTTTCTTTTACTTTTGACATATCCCCAAAATCCTTTTTTATTGCTTTTGACAGCTCTTGCAAGCCTTAATTCATTGTCAGCTTTAGATAATCTGATTCTTGCCCTGCAGGTTCTGCAGACATCATTATATTCTTCTTTAGATATGCCTCCCTCTTTCCATTTGATATACATTTCCTTCTTCCTTTTTAGCATGTGTTTAAGTTCTGTGTTCATCCATCCTGGTTTCGTTAAATGCTTCCTATTCTTCCCTCTTTTTGGAATTGTTAATGATTGTGCTTTGAGAATCTCATTTTTCAAGATTTCCCATCCTTCCTGGACATTTTTGTCCTCAAGGATATCCAGCCATTGGATCCCTCCAATTCTGTTTTTGAGTCCCTTAAAATCTGCCTTTCTGAAATCTAACCTTGAAATCTGAGTCTTCACAGGTCTTCCTCCTCTAGTTATCCAAAATTCTAAAATAGCATGGTCGCTACCTCCTAGGGTCCCAGCCACTCTTACCTCCTCAACCATTTCCTCCCTGTTTATAAGGATTAGATCCAAGGTAGCAGTTCCCCTTGTTTTCTCCCCTACCTTTTGGAAGATAAAGTTGTCAGCAAGAGAGGATAAGAAATTCCTGGACCTGTTAGTTTTGCCTGAGAGAGATTCCCAACAAATGTCTGGATAGTTGAAATCTCCCATGACCACTATGTCATATTTTTTGGAGAACTTGGCCATTTGATGCATAAAGAGTTCATCCATATCTTCAGCTTGCATAGGTGGCCTGTAGTAAATGCCTACAATGGTGTCCTTTCCATTGTTCTGTCCTTGTATTCTTACCCAAACAGTTTCCACAGAACTCCCAGTCTCTGAAGCGTCAATCTCTGTGCAGATATACGCTTTTCTAACATACAATGCCACACCTCCTTCTCGTTTATCAAGTCTGTTTCTTGCAAATAAGTTGTATCCTTCTAGCCTTGTATTCCAATCATGTATTAGAATAAGTTGCATTTTTCTGTACTGCATTTTATATAGTAACAGACTGGTTACCAGTGACCCCTCAGTACTAAAACATAGAGATTCCACACAGAGTGGGGTTTCAGAGTGGGGTATCTCTAAATATGGTTTAAAAGGTACGGTGGATCACAGAACAACACTATAAGAGAATTAAGCCTCATAACACAAGGTATAATCCAAGAACAACGGTCGTTGTGGGGATTTAAGAGGTACTCTCTACTTTCTCAACCAGAGTGGTTGATAAACCAGTGGTTCCAAAAAATTATTTATCCTCTTTTATATTTACATTGAGTGTGTTTTTTTTAGGTTTGCACATGCACTTTAGGCACTTCTGGTATATTGGTTAAGTTGTTTTTCATTTAGTTGTAGAAATAAAAGTTAAGTTTTATCTTATCAATCCGCTACACAGTATATAATTTTCTGATTGAACTCTATTGCCTCCGCTCATACAAAATTGTATTGTGGACATGACAGGATTTCTATCTACTGGTATAGACACTAATCAATGGATGAATGAAGCGAAAGACATTTTTTCAGACGGGATTTTCAATCAGAAAAAATACATACCTTCATTTAGCGCAGCTTTTAAAGACCTTACTAAAGTGTACAAAGAACAAGTCACTTCATGGTGGGAGGTGCAAAGTCTAGATAACTACATTAAGGCAGGCATAGTTCCTAGGCACCTCAGGATTGCAATATCATTTGGGTACAGATACAAAAATCCCACGCTTTTGGCAAAATTAGAAAAAGAGGCCACAGACAGTTCACTCAGGTTAATGAAAATCCTCCTGGAAGAGGAAAAATCAATTCTTAGTACCTTGAACGAAAAACTGAAAGAACAAATTGAGGTCACCAAAAAATTCTCGGCTGAACCTGAATTTGCTCTAAAAGAGACAAATCTTCAAAACATTATTGAAAAATTCCAATATCATCTCAAGGAAAGAAAACACAAATATTTTATAAGAGATTTACAGGAATTTCGGGACAATAAGGCTTACTCAGTTACAAGCACAAAATTACATCGTCCTCTGGATACGGATATTTCTTCTTCGGAAGCTGAATTTTCAGACTCCGAGACAAGATTTAAAAACACCAGAGGCAGAAGTAGAGGTAGAGGAGGTACAAGAGGAGGTAGAGGGTCCAATCGGAGCCCTCCACAAAGAGAGCATTTTTTAGACTCGGGGTACCACCTCAGAAACAGGTTCAACACAAAAAACCCAATCTAGACAATTTAATTGTTAATATCTCTTCGAAATCCCTGTCACACGAAGAAATGGTTGTATTGAGTAAAGGTATGTCTTTTGTCCCTACTTCAGATTTTGAATGATTTGAAGCAACAAAAGATCTGCATCTTTTCACCAGGATACTTAAATGGAAGAAACACTTTATTAATATGGATAAAAAGAGTTGTGCTGATTTAGGCATTGATGAGGGAATGTTGAGTGATGTCAGATTCCTATATCATCTGGGAGATCCTATTGACGAGCAAGGGGAAGGCCCTTTCACAGATCTTAAAAACAAAAGTAAACATATGCCTCCTCTCACTGATGTTAGTGCTATTGATATTTTTTCAAATCTAGTCTCTAGAGACCTATTGGAATTAGGAGAAAAAAAGAAAAGGAGATTTCATAATCTCACTAGATCTGAAATGAAGGCATTAAATGATCTTGAGAATGACAAAAGCGTCGTGATAAAACCATCCGACAAAGGGGGCAACATTGTGATCATGGATGTGGCTCAATACAGAGCATTATGTTGCTCACTTCTAGGAGAGGGTATGGGATATGAGAAACTGAGTGGTAATCCCACAGAACTTTATTTAGGAGAACTTAAGTCTCTTATTAACAATGCTTTTCATAAAAAACGAATAAGCGCCGACGAAAGAGACTTCTTGATCCCGACATACCCCACAATTGCTACCTTTTATTGTCTACCCAAGGTGCATAAAGGCCTTAACCCTTTAAAAGGGAGACCGATAGTATCAGGCATTGATAGCCTCACTCAAAATTTGGGACTGTATGTGGACAAGATATTAAGGCCTTTTGTTTCCTCTTTAAGCTCATACGTCAAGGACACGACCGACCTTCTCTTGAAAATTGAGAATATCGAACTAGGTGATAACATGATCCTAGGATTGATCGATGTGGAGGCTTTGTACTCCTCAATCCCACACGAAAGGGGCATCATGGCTGCGGAGTACTATCTCAAAACGAGAGGTTGTCAGTTTGGTGAACACAACCGTTTTGTAGTTAAGGCCCTTGAGTTTTACTTGACTAAAAATTATTTCATTTTTGATGGTAAGTACTTCCACCAGCTCAGGGGCACAGCCATGGGGAGTCATTGTGCGCCCTCGTATGCAAACTTGCTCCTGGGCTGGTGGGAGGAAAACATCATTTTTGATGGACCAACAGATGTAGCGGAGGACAGAATCATTCTCTGGCTCCGCTACATTGATGATGTTTTTGTCATATGGAAAGGAGATGTAGAGAGCTTTGGGAAATATGTTGAAGGATTAAATAAGAATGACATCAGCCTCCACTTCACTTTTGAGGCCAATGCCCAGAGGCTTCCCTTTTTGGATATTTTGGTGGAGAAAGGTGACAGTGGACATCTAGTCACCAAAACATACAGAAAACCCACCTCCTCCAATTCTCTACTCAGATGGGAATCAAATCACCCAATCCCCTTAAGAAAGGTATTCCAAAAGGTCAATACTACAGAATTAAGAGGAACTGTTCTAATTCCACTCTTTTTAAGGAGCAAGCAGATGACCTGAGAAATCATTTTCTAGAGCGAGGTTACCCCGATCATGTGCTAAAAAATGCATACAAAACAGCACTAACAAAGGAAAGAAAGGAACTTCTTACACCCAGACAAAGAACAGATGAAGAAAATACCATCAGGTTCATTACAAAATTCTCAAACGGGTCCAAGGACCTAAGGGACATTCTGACAAAACATTGGCCTATTCTATGCATGGATAGAGATCTTACCAATGTCATCTCAGCAACCCACAAATCACTTTTAGAAAAGGGCGATCGATTAAAGATAGAATTGTCCGCAGCCATTTTGCCCCTCCTATCCCCAAGAACCCTACGTGGTTAAATAATCAGAACAAGGGATGCTATAGGTGTGGAGGATGCAAATACTGTGGAGCAGTAAAACAGGGGAAAGTTTTTAACAGCACAGCAACTGAGAGAACTTACGCCATCAGACAATTCATCAACTGTAAATCGATAGGGGTTATATACAGCATCACCTGCAGATGCGGCCTTCAATATATAGGAAAAACCAGAAGAGAATTTAGAAAAAGGATAGGAGAACATCACAGAGACACTTTAAACAAAAGGGATACCCCGATGGCGAACCACGTTAATCACACACATGAAGGTGACGTGAGAGTTTTGTCATTTATGGGCATAGAAAAGATCAACAAGTCCAAAAGAGGAGGAGATTGGGACAAAAGAATCCTCCAGAGAGAAACTTTCTGGATTTTCCATCTCCAGACTGCCCATCCCAAAGGGCTTAACAAAATACTTCCCTTTCTTCCTTCTTGTAGTGTAGGGCTCAATAGGGCATCTAACCTAGGGAAAGCCTCCGTCGAGTGGGGGCGCCACTGCACAGGTTTAGGTGCCAACCTCCGCGTGAGGTAGGGATAAACTAGCTAGGGCACAATAGGGTGTCCTCTAGCGTGCACCCTTTCTATCCTTCCTCTCAGAAGGTCTGTCGTGTCCGGTTTACATCCAACACATATGGACACATTTTTGTTTGCTAATTTAGCATTTTTCTATACAATTGGGATAACATCATTATATCTCCCAATATGCACGTTATATCAATCTTTAATATACCACAGAAAGATTTATTCTAAGTTTTTTCTGTAATTTTTTCCCTCATCTGATTAGATATGTTGTGCTCAATACTATGGATCTGACCACAAAAGGAATTCCTGAAAATGTGCACTTTAATAGGTATTCTCTGCTGGTTTTGATATGCATCGCCAAATTGTGCCACCAGAGATATTTAAATGTTTACTCTCCAAAATAATATATTTTGGTGCATGGTACATTCTTTTCTCACCCCTAGTCTGCAGATATGGATAATATAGGGAAGTACTCCTACATGATACAGACAAATCCTCCCAACGGCAGATACCGGAGGCATTACCTCCGTAAACCCGAAGTGACGTCTAGGTGGGCGGGAATAATTCCCGGATATGGCGCATGCGGGCCACGATCTAGGCCGGAACTTACGCGATTGGCGTCCGGAAGCGAAGACCTAATCGGTACACCCGGTATTTATAAAAGACAGGATTTACAGCACGCCGCAATGCCCTCTCTTAAACACGTTATGCACGACCTCCCCTGAAGATTCCCTGTAGATGAAACGAGTTGGGAGACTGCCGAAGGGGTAGAGATCACCTGTCATGATATACATGTACAAGGTTAATCTCCCCCAGGCACATACAAGTATTAGGCCCGCATCATGATGCCGCAGATAAGTACAACATCTGATAGTAACCCACAGTGAGAGTAATACTTTGCAAGGCAAGATTAACCCCTTGTTTCTCCCCTGTTGGGATGGTATTGATCTGCAACACTGGCTTTTAGTCATTGATGTATGTCGCAGATAAGTACAACATTTGATAGTAACCCACAGTGAGAGTAATACTTTGCAAGGCAAGTTTAACCCCTTGTTTCTCCCCTGATGGGATTATGTTGATCTGCCACATGGGCTTTTCAGTCACAAACTTTGACAGGTGACATCAGTTTCATGTTACTCCCAGAACGCAGGGAGATATTTGTTTTTGGAGCCACATAAACCAGTATAGAAAGTAGCACATGATAGAGGACACTTATTTAGTCGCATGGCGGTCAATTCTTGACATGCTCCTTCTAATGAGAGACTTGTATTAGAATAAGTTGCATTTTTCTGTACTGCATTTCATATAGTAACAGACTGGTTACCAGTGACCCCTCGGTACTAAAACATAGAGATTCCACACAGAGTGGGGTATCAGAGTGGGGTATCTCTAAATATGGTTTAAAAGGTACAGTGGATCACAGAACAACACTATAAGAGAATTAAGCCTCATAACACAAGGTATAATCCAAGAACAACGGTAGTTGTGGGGATTTAAGAGGTACTCTCTACTTTCTCAACCAGAGTGGTTGATAAACCAGTGGTTCCAAAAATTGTTTATCCTCTTTTATATTTACCTTGAGTGTGTTTTTTTTAGGTTTGCACATGCACTTTAGGCACTTCTGGTATATTGGTTAAGTTGTTTTTCATTTAGTTGTAGAAATAAAAGTTAAGTTTTATCTTATCAATCGGCTACACAGTATATAATTTTCTGATTGAACTCTATTGCCTCCGCTCATACAAAATTGTTAGTAGTCTGGTACGCATGGCTGACCATGTTGCGCTGTTTCCCGTGACCCTCGCATTATAAAAATTTTCGGTGACACTCAGTACTGGTTGGTGACACTTCTAGACCCACGCTAGAAGGAAAACTTTCAATCTCTACTTCCAGAGGCAGACAGGTGTACAAAAATGTTACTGTACCAAAGGACCCTTGTAGCGGAATTACTTAAAAAATTCACATGTGAAAACGCTGGCAGCAGACGTCAGAGTTCGTGGTACAGCCAAGGAGTCCAAGCGAGAGAGATAGAAGTACAATCCAGCTCAGGCAGGGGAACAATGGCAAAGTTCTGGGATGGTTTTCTCAGACCCTCCCATCGTGTCGCCACAGAGGCAAGGGGTGCTGGCACAGTAAGTGCAATATTTGGGAAGATGGTAAGGGAGTACCTTGCAGATCATACAAATGTCCTCCGGGATTCCTCTGTGCCTTTCAATTATTGGGTATCCAAGCTGGACACGTGGCATGAACTGGCTCTCTATGCCTTGTAGGTCCTGGCCTGCCCTGCTGCTAGCGTTCTGTCAGAGTAGGTTTTTAGTGCCACTGGTGGAATTATAACAGATAAGCGAATCTGCCTGTCAACTGACAATGCTGACAGGCTGACTCATAAAAATTAACAAGGGCTGGATTGGGCAAGGCTTCTGTACACTACCGAATGCAAACAGCGAAACATAACCTCAAATACATTGTATTTTTTGTGGAGGTGTATTCTCATGCACCTCTTCACAACCACACATGGGTATCCGCTTCCTGATTTGGTCTGTTTGGTGTTATCCTCCTCCTTATCCTCATCCTCATCATTCACAACTTGTACAACACCAGGGTGAACTATGCTCTGTGCTGCTACAGCCAGTCCAATTTTTGGCAAGGGTGTTTTTATGATGCCCGCTACTAATTTGAAACCAAAACAAATATTACTTCCCCAGGGGAAATCTCATAAAAATGAGATGTATGTATATTCTTCCCATTTATTCTTTTATTTTCCATTTTCCTATCTGT
>JARQOD010003071.1:0-69214 GCA_033576555.1 Oophaga sylvatica | reverse complement strand
ACCCAACAAATAAATAGCTAAATATTTTTTTTTTAAAGATGTTGGAAAATTGGGAAAAGAAATTGCAATTTTTTTAACGTTTTTTTTTTTTGGAAAATTTTGTATTTACAAAACCCCTGCTCTCTTTTTCACCTTTTTAACTTTTCACCTTTTTCCCCTTCATAATCTCTGCACATCCTTCTTTTTCACAAATTTTTTTACTTCACCTTTTTATCTTCTTCTTAAACTTTTGTATTTCTTTGTTAACATTACTCTATTCTTCTTATTAAATATTATTTATTCTATTCTGCTTCATCTTCTTCATATTTTTTTTTTGTGAAGAAAACCCCTGTACTTGAAAATCTGAAAAAGTAAATTTTTACCTTTTCCGTTCTTCTGTCACAAAATTTTTAAATTACAAAGTATTTGCCGTGTTCGTTTGCCTGCAGCAGCAGGCATTTTCCGGGGCACCAGGGGGGGGGGAAAGGGGACCCCCCCCATACACTGTTTGTTTCTTCTGCTTAATTTAGAGCATATTTTTGCTCTTCATTTTGGTCTTTACTTCATGTTCTTCCTTTTTTAGATCTTTGCTTTTTTTTCTTGTGTCTCTTGTTCCGTATTTTTTGTAGAAAAAACTTGACCGATGTTACTGGGCACGGTTAAAAAGGGGGCCCCGTGTCCAAAGCAAACCAAGGGGCAACAGACGTTGCTGGAACTGGGGATCCAGATGGGGCACCTGGGCCCAAAAAGGATGGGGGAAAAAACCGCTGGGGTACGGAAACCCGGGGGGCAGAAAAAGGGAAAAAGAGCCAATGGCCCCAACCCAAAAGGCCCGCTGATTTACTGGGACCGGTTTTAAGCAGGGCCCCCGTGCTCCAAAGCACTAAAAAGGGGCAGCAGCGTTGCTGGAACTGGTAAGAGATGGGGGGACCTAGGCCAAACATGCGAAGAACCGCTGACGGTACTGGAACCCGGAGGGGCAGCAGAAGGAAAAAGCCAAGGCACCCCCGGCCAGGGTTTACTGAACCCCAGAAAAACAGGAGCAAGGTTGATGTGCTAACAGCACTTCCACAACAACTGGCGGGTTTGGGGCCCCCGGGTAAAAGGGGATTTTTAAAAAAGAAAAAGTAATTTCCTTTTACCTGTAAAATTTTAAAAAGTCTATACTTCAAAAAAAGAAAGATAACCCCTTTCCCCCAAAAGGGGTGATTTTCATTTTAAAAAATACTAGTAAATAAGAATTACAAAATAAACACTACATTAACATTTTAACAGAAAAGCAAACCCCAAAATAAATTATTAAAGGGGAATTCTATAGGTTTTTTACATAAAAGCAACAAGCATATCAAACCCCAAAAAGTGATAAGTAACATTTTGACACCTTTTTATTGTTTGAAAAAAAGCTGACTTCAAAAATCTAGCATTCAATTATCTGGGCATTACTAAAATGTTCATTTGCTAAATAAGCATAAACAGTTTATACAAAATTATACATTTCCAGTAATACTCTAATTGGGCAATAATCATTTTTTTAACAAACATAACCTTTTAAAAGTGCATAGTGCATAGTAAAATTGCTTTTAGGCGCTGTCGATTGGGAAGCATACAACAGATGTAAGGTATATATAGATGGACTGCATAGCCACGTGGTGAAGGCGATGTTACTGTACCTCAAAAAGTTGCGTATACACAAATTTTTTTTATAAATTTTATAAAACAGGGTACATGGATGTAGCTTTGCCTTTGTTTTGAGCACGACTGCCTTCCTGCTGAACGCATTGGGTAGTGAAAAGTTTGGGCGTGTTACTGCAGTCTCTGCGGAATAACCACATTAGACCTTATAATTTTTAGACTTTTTTTCAACTCCCCAAATGAAGAAGGCGGGAGAAAAGGCCTGGTCGGGATTTTCTTCAGGGGAGGACTGGGGATTCTGTGGTTTTCTGGGGCCCCATGACACAGCATCCACCAGTTTTCCCCTGACGTTCCTTTTGCGCACTTTTTTGGACTCGGAGCCCCCCCCTGCTGCGGGAAGAACAAATTAACCGTTTTTTTTGGTTTTTTTTCACCCCCAATGATCGACTTCAATTTTTTCCCCCTCCCTCGGGGCCCCCGCCCCTTTTGGGGGAACCATCTGTCCTTTCCCCCCCTGGAAAATTTGCCCGGCAGTCGAGAGTTCTGTCAGGAGCCGCGGGGTCTGCTTTTGTTTCAAAAAATTTTTTTGGCTTGCAAACGGGGCCAGCCAAGCGCTTCGTAATGTGAAGAGGGGTATAGTGATGCCAACCTGTGCTTCGAATCTGAAGGGGGGGTGGACAGCCCCTTGGTCAGAACCGCAGAAGCACTGTGATATAACCCAGGCCCCAGTTTCTTTGAGCATGGTGCGGCCAACCCCCCAAACGGGTTTTTGGAAAGGGGGGTGTGGAGATGATGGGGCCCCCCAAGCCCAAAACGGGCATGAGGAACGGAAAAGGGGGGGGACACTCAGAGGAATAATAATAATTTTTTTTATATACCCATCTTTTTCGCGCGCTTTACAGTTACAGTTTCAGAACACAATCATAAGTAACAACGTTACAATAAAAAAATTTAACTAAATAAGTGCCCCCGTGACATTTTACAATGTACAATGAGATGGGGAAGATAAAAAAGTATAGGTGTTTATAACAATGGTCATTTACAATGTGTTCCAGCCTCTTAAGGGACTGAGGGATGGATGTAAAAGGGGTAGAGACACACACACAGTTACACAGAATACATAGAAAACTTTGATTAGTAAATGTGATAGGCCGCTCTGAACAAAGGTTTTTTAGGGAAGCCTGAAACCTGCAAAGGGGGTAGCCCCAATTTTTTGGGGGGGACAGATTCCGAGGATTGGGGAAGCAGGAAAAATTTTTAGTCGGGGGGGGAGGACGTTTGTGCGGGTTAGTCGAAAGTCGTTTGCAGAGCGAGCAGTCTTTTTGGGCCATGAAGAAATGAGGGGGAGAGAGGGGGGTGCTGCACTGGGGGTAGCTTTGGGGGCTGAGAACCCCGTACGGGGTTAAAGTGGAGAGGCCTAGAAAATTGGGGGTTGGGTAAGGAAGATAGAGGAAACATTGCCCCAAGTCAAAAGGGGGGAGTTAGGCTGCAGACTGGGTTTTCCTGTAGCCCCATTTGGACCTGTCGGGGCAGTTGTTTTTCCAAAAGTAAAACGGCGCTCCCAGGACTTGCATTTTCGTGGTCCTTTTTTCACACATTGCACATGATATTGTATGAGAAATAAAAGCTGTGTAATAAAAAATTAAAATAGCTAAAAGTGTCGTCACCTCAATACCACAAAAGTGGAAACAGTGCGAAAAAAGCACGTTTTGTTTTCAAAAAATGGGATGTGGGGCCCAAACCCACGCAGATACATTTTAGGTTGTGTTAACCTTTTTTATCGAGCTCACCCCAAACTGGTTCTGCTTCCTCACAGGATCCCCTGGAAGAACCTGGCCCCTTTGCCCCCAAAAAAACGTTTTCCACCCCAGCAGCAAATTCCCTGTCACCTCACACCCCCGGCCCCCCAAAACAGCCTCGGTTTTGCACAGGCTTTGGGGTAAAAGACCCCTACCCCGCAAACCTGCACGGCACAGGCTCTGAATTGGCATTGCAAAATCCTTCCCCTTTTAAATGCTGTGATTCAGGTGGTGGAGACAGACATTTCGTAACTAATTCATTGTCGTCCACAATACAAAATGCCAAGCCGATTTCATTTCACAGGGGAAACCGTCCCGGGGTCAAGCATGTTGAGGGAAAAAAAATTTAAAAAAAACCCACAAAGCCCCCCTAGCAGGTCCACCCCCCCCGATGCGTGGCCCCACCCCTTTTGATTGCACAACCAGTAAGGGAAAAAGGGAATTTCTGTCCCACAAAAATAAGCTGAATCCCTACGATGTAAAGGGGGCCTGATCCTGCGACGACCCCCCAAATCCATTATGTGAACGAAAATATTGCGAGGGGTTTTAACCCCCCCAAAAAGGGGGTGGAGAAAAAGGGGGGCACCTCCCCAAATAAATTTTGCATGGATAATTAAAAGAAAAATAAATACTTTGGGGCCAACACAGCAAAATCACAGATTAAGGCACCTAAGACCGGGGACTTAACGTAGATATAAATGAAGTCAAGCAAAGCCAAAGGGGGAGCCGACTAAATAGGGAAAAAAGGTCATTGCCACAAACTGAAACAAAACCTAACAAGGGGTTCAACCCCCTGGCCCGGGCAAAAACCCTTTTCCCCAATCCCCCTTTGGGGCAATGTTGTGCAGCCGGGGGCTGATCTTGCGAGTGGCCTGTACGTGTTCTGCCCAAAACCAAGGGGTTTCAGGGTCAAAACTGTACACATTTTTTCCCCCCCTACCCAGTTCCTCAGAATCATCGCTTCAGGAGCCTCCGGGGTACCTCCACATGGGGCCCTTTAAAGTTTACCCGTTGGACCCCATTTGGGGCCCAAAGCCGTGTCCCAAATGTAAAGGCCCCCCCCGAAATTAATTTCCCTGGGGGTCTTGCCACACAGCGCAGGAGCTCTTTTATGCCTAAAGCAGGAGAGCGAGTGTGGTTTTGGAAAGAATCTACGGGGGCTTTTGGGATGTGTGACAATGGCCGAAATCTGGTGTCAGCTCTGGCCTTGGGAACCTCCTCACATACCTGTCTGTCATATGTGTAAAAGGGGGCAAATTTTTTTTGGGGGTATCCGGATTTGATGCATGTGCACAAGGGGCCCCCTAGAGTGCGCTCACTTGGGGGTTCCGGGGTGGCCAGAAACCGTTTAGCTCTGCCGCAGTTTTCACCTTATGAAATCGCTCAATGTGACGTACCACCGGTGAATTCCTCGTTCTATGTGGAGCGGTTGTGTGAGCAGCACCAACATAATGGAGTATCGCTGATCCGCAGTCAATCGAATTGCCCTTCACATTTTACCAACTGAGTGGGCCTCTTAAAGAAAATAATTATTTATTTTTATAGCGCCTAATATTCCCCGTGTTTTACATTTTTTTAAAAAATTTCAAAACCAAGTATAAGTAAAAAAGTTAAACAATAAAATAATTAAGCAAAATCAGCCGCCCCGCTGGTGAAAGCTTACAATCCAATGGGTGGGGGGAACAAAGACAGGTGTTTATATACAATGGGTTTTTACAAGATGGCCACCTTTTTTAAGGGAGTGGGGAGCAGGAATAGTGAAGGGGGCTACAACAGAATTAAATAGAATGCTTTGTTAGTGAATGTGATAGGCCACTGTGAACAAAGGTTTGGGGGGATCGCCTGAAACCACCAAATTGCGGTAGAAAAATTTTTGGGGGGTAGGCACCCCAGGGGATTGGCGCAGGGGGGAGAAGTTTGGGGTTGGGAGTGGGGGTTTCGGTTTGTGCAGAGGTTAGTCAAAGGGGTTTTTTGCAGAGTGCAGCAGTGGTTAGGCCGATAAATATAAAAAAGGGAGGAATGGGGGGGGGGTGCTGCGTTTTTGGAAGCTTTGTTGGTGAAACAGTAATTAAATTGGACCCTTAAGATGGGCAGCCCTGCCGTGTAAGAGTGGGAATAACTCTATGAAGGATTTTTCCACTTTGCGTGTTTTTTTAGGGTCAACGCGGAGGGGGGTGCAGATATGCACTACAGCTGAGGGCCCCCTTTCTGCTGTTAAAAAAAAACCTGCAAGCACTAAGGCATGGGTTTTTGGAAAAGGGGGAGGATGAGGAGTCCCCAAATTAACCCCCTTTGGCAGCCCGGGAACGGGTTCCCACAAAGGGTGGGGATTTTAAAGTACCATGCTGTATAACAATTAAACCCCCGAGTCGCTGTTTATTTTCTAACCTTAAAAAATTTTAATGTATTTCAAAGCACATAATGTACTTTTTTTTTTTCTATCCTTTTGAAATGCTTTTGTTTTTTCCTAAACGATGTTCGAATTATGATACAAAGTTTTTAAATTTTTGAGTTTTAAATTTTTTAAATTTTTTATGATTAAAGGCTTTTTTTGAGGGATGGGGGGAGTCAATGGAGGGGGAAGACATCGCCCCCGGGGAGGTAGAAAAGCTCTGTCAGAAGACCAAGGGGGGGGTGAGCAACAGGCAGAAAAGACGCCTCTTGCGGGGGGCAACGTTTTTTTGGCCCGTTGGAGTCTGCAGACGGGTTTTATTTCATGCTGCAGTGGTGAGAAACGCCCGCCCCGAACCCCATTACCCACTCTGTTTTTTGGTGACACCTCCTGACCCTTGCTACCGGGAATTTTTCAAACTCATAAACCTTGAACCGGGACGTAAAAAAGGGAAAAACAAGACACACTGGTGAAACCCCTAATGTTCTCCATTCCGCCGAGAGCATGCTGCTGCGACTGCTTTACAAAGCAGCTCTGTGCGCGAGGCAGTGGAAAGCTCTGCAACAAAAGGGGCACAAGCAGCGCCTTGCACGGGCAAGAACGTATGTTCCAAATGGTCGAAGTTTTTGGCAGCGCCCCAAGTCTACCCACCCCAGACGGCCAGTCAGAGAGGCAACATTTCCCCCCGATGGTGACAGACTACATGTCTTGCCCTCTCAGTGTATCCCGATGGCTCTTCCCCTTTTAATTTTTTTTTTTCTAGCTGGTACAGGGGAGAGCTTAGCCCTATGATTGGAGGGCGGCTTCCCCGCTGCCAGTGTATTTTCGGAGCGGTCTTTACTGTGAGGTGGTGACTACAGACCGTTCATGCGACTATCCTCCGATAAGTAAAAGGCTTACTTTTTCTAAAAAAGAACTGGCAGGGGTCTGCCTGAATTTCCTGCCCCGGGGGTTTTAGATAACAACTGGTTGGCAACGTTTTCCATGTCCCTGTTATGTTCACTTTTTACCCCGACTATACTCCCGGGCTACAAATCTTTTTCTGCAAAGTGTGTGTCCACGCCAATTCACAAGCTATAGTGATATGGGGTTCAGTAACCCTGCTTTCCCCCGCTGCGTGTCTACAAAAAATTTTTTGCTGCTAACCCAAATTAAAGTTCAAATTAAATTCAAAAAACTCATACTAGGCCTCAGGTACACCCCCTTTTACCGGGCTCAGAAGTGTTGATGCACAATCAAAACAATCGATGAGTTTTTGGGTTCGTAACGCCTGCTGTTCCCTGCTGTGGCCGGCAAAATTACTGTCCTAGCACACTTTTTAAAAAAAAACATACATGTTAAAGTGGCTAGGCCCATAGATATCGGCTACCCTTATTTCAAGCTGTAAAAAAGTGAAAGAAAAATTTAAAACCCATTCAATGTTGTTTGGGGTAACAAATCTAAAACTAAAAAATTGTGACTTTTTAGGAGTTCCCCAATGCTAACACAAATGCAACCAAAAGCATATTTGCTATGGGTCTGAGGGAACCTTCTCACTCCATAACTTTGACAAATCCAACTCACATCTACCTCAAAGCTGCAAGTTGGAAGTGCTTTTAAGGGGGGGGAAAATTTGACAACAGTGCATGCAAAGGTTTCCTTTTGTGTTTGGCTTTTAAATAAAAGCAAAAAGAAATTTTAAAAAAATTGTTGATTAAGGGCAGATTCCCCCTGAATATTGTGCAAAAATGGTTTAGGATATTCCTCTTAATTTTACTTTTTTTGTGTATTGAAAAAATACATATTTTATTAAAAAAAAAAACCCATTTCGTGTGAAAAAAGGCCCCGTTTGTGTACTTCTTTTTTGTTTAAAACCAATTTTGTATACGGAGGAAAGCAGTCATGTAATAGATTTGAATTTTTAAAAAATAGAAAAAAGCAGCACCAATTTTGAAAAATGAAAGGGGATGAGCCAGTGACAAACATCGCAAGTACACGCGGGGTGGTTGAAAAAAAAGGGGAGCGTGATCTGCTTTAAAAAAAAAAAAAAAAAAAAAAATACCTCCAGCTGCGTGCCCCCTGAAACAAACTTTCACAATCGAAAAAGGCTATCCTTTGTTCTTCTTAGTGTTTAAAACCAATGTATTGTATGGGGTGGAAGCGGCAGTAATTTTTATTTTTTTTTCAAATATAAGGAGAAGCCCAATTGAGAAAAATGAAAAGGATGAGCCCGGAACGCTCAGCAGAGTAAAAACACAGTGCTTGAAAGTAATGGAGCGGATATCACCCAAAAATAAAAACACAGACAAAAGTGAAACTGAAAAAAAACTGCCACAATCTGTGAAGGCTACTCCTTTCCCCCCTTTCTATGTGTTTGAACCAATGTATGGATGGGGATAAGCGCGTCACCTAATAGATTTTTTTTTTTTTCAAATAAAGGGAAAAACACCAATTAAAAAAAATGAAAGGATGACCACTGAACACGCTACAGAGTAAAAGCAGTGCTAACAAGTAAGGGGTTTTTGCACCCAAAAATAAAAAACCAGACTGAAGGAACAAAAACCAACTGTCCACAATCTGTGAAAGGTACCCTTTTTGTCTCTTTATGTGTTTGAACCTGTATTGGTACGGATGGAACGCGCCACTAATAGTTATTTTTTTTTTAAAAAAAAAGGAAAAAACCCCAATTGGAAAAAAATGAAAAGGAGCCCCAGAGACACGCTCCGAGTAAAGCGCATGCTTGAACAAGTAAGGACGTGATAGCCCCCCAAAAATAAAAAACACGACTGAAGTGGAACACGAAACACAACTGTCCCCATTTAAAAAAGGTACCCTTTGTTACTTCTTAGGTTTGCAACCAATGTATGGAAAACGGGGGAAGGCGCACCAATAGATTAATTTTTTTAAAAAAATGGGGAAGCCCAATTGGGGAGAAAAAAAAAAAAGGGAGCCATGAGAACCCAGCAAGTACAAACAGGTTTAAAACAAGTAATGGAGCGTGATATGCCCCAAAAATAAAAAAACAACTGAAGTGAACACTGAAACACAATGCCCAAAAATCGGAAAGGTTCCCTTTGCTACTTCTATAGTGTTTGCAACCAAGTATTGGATGGGGGGGGGGGGAAGCGCGTCACCTAATTTTAAAATTTGCATGGGCTGCAAGAATTAACTAAAAAAAAAAAAAAGGGGTGGAGGACATGTGCAGATGCCTACAGCCCGCGTTGGATCCCCCGCAAACTGCGCTCCCTGCACTCACACACACCTTTAGAGCTGTTAAAAAAAATGCAGGAAAAAAAAAAGCTTTACACAGCGGTTGGTGCTAGTGCCTAAGCACAGTACACTAAAAACGCAATCTCAAATGCCCCCCAAGTCGCAGATAGGTTCGTCCCCCACTGAATTAAGCACAGTGACCTAAAAAGGCGGCGGCCCCTTTTTAGTGATTCTGCTCATTTCAGCAGCCAATCACCCCCTGCCATTTTAAATGACCGCAGCATTAAGGAGTCCCACATTTGTAGGTTCCCTTTGGGTGACTAAAATCACATTCCTCTCAAAAAATTTGGAACTTCCGATTCCGGGTTTCGATATTGAAAAATATGGGAATTAAGTATGGAATTCCGAAACGCGAATATCGGCCGACACCCCATACGGGGGAGGGGAAAGCTCAAACTAGTCCCTTTAAAAAAGATTCAAAGGGTTGAGTTTGAATCTGTCGTATTAGGGAAAAGGGGGGAAAAATTTTAAAACTGAAGCGGGGGAAAGGGGACCAAGAATGTGAAACACATTCAACCACTGGCTATAATTTTTTCAGGGTTTTAAAAATTTTAAATTTTGGGTTATTCCTGCCCCCTTAGTCGTCCAAACAAGATTCAAAGAGGGTGAGTTCGAATCTGTCGTACTTCGGGGGAAAACAAAAAAATGTTTTAACTGAAGCGGGGCCAAGGGGACCAATGAAAGGAAACCTATTAAACCACTGGCCATAATTTTTTCAGGGTTGTTAAAAATTAAAATTTTTTTTGGTTTTCCTCTCCCCTTTATCCCTAAAAAGATCAAAGAGGGAAAATTCAATTTTTCGTACTTCGGGAAAAAAAAGGAAAACTTTAAACATAGAGGCCCAATGGCAAAATGAATGTGAAACACTTTTCAAACCACGGCCAAACTTTTGTCAGGGTTGTTCAAAGTTAAAATTTTTTGGGTTTTTCCTGCTCCTTAGTCATCCCTAACAAGATTCCAAGAGGTTGATTTTTAATCTGCGTCTTCGGAAAAAACGGAAAACATTTAAACTGAAGCAGTCCAAAGGCCCCCAATGAATGTGAAAAAAATGCAAACCACGGCCCCTAATTTTTGTCGGGGGTTTTAAATTTTTGAAAAATTTTGGGGTTTTCCTGCCTCTTGTCGTCCCTAACAAGTTTAAAAAAAGGGTTGATTTGAATCTGTCGCTTCGGGGAAAAAACAGAAAACATTTAAACTGAAAGGCCCAAATGGCCCCAATAAAAATGAAACACTATGTAAACCACGGCCATAATTTTGTCGGGTTTTAAAGTTGAAAATTTTGGGTTTTTCCTACCCCTCTTTGTCCCAATAGGTTGGCGATATTTTTCCCATATCAAAATATGGGGCGGAAGGATCCCCGAAAACTTTTAAAATTCGGCTCCCCCAACCGTCCCCTAAGCCATTAAGTCTATGGGAAAAAAAAATCAAAAATTTAAAAAAACCCCATTTTTTCCTTTTGGTTAAATTTTACATAAGGAAAACAAGAAAGAGTAATGTAAATGTATTGGGGGAAAGGGTTTAGGAATTTTAAAGGCTGATGTTTTAACCCCAAAAAAAAGGAAAGTAAATTTTTTTTTTTTAAAGATGTTCGGATTGCGAAAAAATTGAAATTTTTTAACGTTTTTTTTTTTTGGGAAAAATATGTATATTACACAATTCCACCTTCTCTTCACTTTTTAACTTTTACCCTTTCTCCTTCATAATCTTCTGCGCACTTTTTTTTCATAAATTTTATTCTTATTTCCCCTTTTTTATCTTCTTTTAAAAACTTCTTGTATTATCTTTTTAATTCCCCTTTTTCTTTTTATTAAACTATTATTCTTATTCTATTCGCTTATCTTTTCTCAATTTTTTTTGGACGAGAATCTGTTTTTAATCTGTAAAGATGAATTTTTCACCTTCCGTTTTGCTGTCACAAAAGATTTAAATTACACAGTTTTCCCCCGTGTTCATTTAGCCTGCAGCAGAGGCATTTCCAGGGGCACCACGGGGGGGAAGGACTCCCCCCATACACTGTTTTAGTTTTTCTGTTTTGTTTTTTGGAAAAATTTTGCTTTCATTTTGGTCTTATACTTCATGTTCTTCTCTTTTAGATCTTTGCTTATTGTTCTTGTTCTCTTGTTCCGTACTTTTTTTGTGCACAATCTTGTACCAGCTGTTTTTACTGGGCCGGGTTTTACTAAGCAGGAGGTACCTGTGCCCAAAGCACCCCCAAGGCCAGAGCGTTGCTGGAACTCGGTTCCCCGAGATGGAGGCCCCTGGCCCCAAAGGCATGTGGAGAACCAGTGACGGTAGGGGCCCGGGGGGCAGAAAGGAAAAGGCCAATGGCAAACCGAGGCCAGCTGACGTTACTGGGCCGGTTTTAAGCAGGAGGTCCTGTCTCAAGCACTCCAAAGGGGCCCGAACGGCTGGAACTCGGATACCGAGAGGGGGGGGCCCTGGCCCCAAAGGCATGCGAAGAACAGCTGGGATGGAACCCGGGGGGCAGCTAAGGGAAAAAAAGAGCCAATGGAAAAACCGGGCCAGTGACGTTATGAAACCCCAGTAACAGGAGAAGGTTGCTGTCTAACAGCACTTCCGAGCAACAACTGGGGGGGGGCCCCCGGGTCAGGGGATGTTTAAATACTGATAAGTTTTTTCCTTTTTCCTGTCAATTTTAAATGTCTATACTTCAAAAAGAAAGATAACCCCTTTCACCATAAGGATGATTTTATTTTTAAAATAAATTTTTAATAAAAAAAGAATTGACAAACAAAACACTACATTACTTTGAAAAGCAATGAAAAACCCCAAAAAATTGTTAAGGAACGCTATAGGGGTTTTACAAAAAAAGATAAAGTACATATCTGAATCCTTATGATGGATAGTAAAGTAGTACACCATTTTATTGATAGACAATAAAAATCTGCCAAAAACATCCCCGCATTAAATTAACTGGCATAAAAAATGTTACTTTTTCGAATAATGTCAAAACAGTTTTTCAAAATTAACATTTCCATCAGGAAACTCATAATATGTGGCAATTCATTTTATTAACAAAATAACCTTTAAAAATGCATAGTGCATGGAAAATTCATTTTGGCTGCTGCGACTTGGAGTGACAACAGATAGATAAGGTTATATAGATGAGACTGCATAGCCACAGATGGGAATGGGATGTAATACTGTACCTCAAAAAGTGTGGTCATACTACATTTTTTTTTTTAGCTTTATAAACGGGTACATGGATGTATGCTTGTGCTTTGTTTTTCGCAAGACTGCCTTCCGTGAGACGCATTGGGTATGAACATTGTTGCAGGTTTTTCTGCTCTCTGCGGAAAACCACTTAACCTTTAACTTTCAACTTTCTTTATCAATTACCAAGAGAAAAAAGGGGGGTAAGGCACGTGGTGTGGGGTTTTTTTCAGGGAGGGGTGGGGATTCTTGGGGCTGCGGCCCCCAGTGACACGCATCCCCATTTTCCCCGTGAGCGTTCCTTTATGCGCACTTTTGTAGGACCGGGTACCCCCTGCTGCGGGAAAAACAAATTGAACCCCTTTTTTTTGGATGTCACCAAAGATCGACTTCAATTGCTTCCCCCTCCTCTCGGGACCAAGCATTTTTGGGCAACATCTTCTCTTCACCCCCGGCAAATTGCCCAGGCAGTCAGAGAGTTCTGTCAGGACCGCTGGTGTCTGTTTGTTCTCAGAATTAAGGCTTGCAAACAGGGGCCCAGCCAAGCAGCATTCTGTAATGGAAAGGGATATCGTGAGGAAAGTGTGTCTCTCAAAAATCTGAAGAGGGGGGTGAGCAGTCCAAAAGGGTCGACACCGCAGACGCATCGATGATAGGCCCAGGTGCCAGTTTCTGTTGAGCATGGGCGGGCCCAGACCACCCAACAGCAGGTGTTAAAAGGGGAGGGAGATGATGAGGCCAAGACCCAAAATCCCCCTGAGAAAGGAAGTGGGGGGCACCCGGGGAAATAATAATAAAAATTTATTTATATAGCGCCATCATTTCCGCAGCGTTTTCGTTTAGCAGTTTCAGAACACAATCAAAAGTAAAACGTTAACAATACAAAAAATTTAAAACAAATAAGTGCCCTGCCGTGACGCTTCAATGTACAATGAAGGGGAGATACAAAGTATAGGTGTTTATATCAATGGTGCTTTACAATGATGTTCCGCCATTTAAAAGGGGATGAGGATGGGATGTGAATGGGCTGGGGGACCACCACATTTAAAAAGAATACATAAATGACTTTGATTAGGAATGTGATAGGCCTTTTAACAAATGTGTTTGGGGGAAAAACGCCAAAACCATGCAAATTGGGATAGCCTAATTTCGGGGGAAAAGCATTCGAGGATTGGGAGGCAGGAAAGTTTGGAGTCGGGAGTGGGAGGTGTTTAGTGCGAGGTTAGTCGAAGTTTTTTTGCAGACGCAGCAGGGGGGTTAGGCCGATAGATGAAATGGGGGGGAGAGTAGGGGGGTGCTCACGGGGGATAGCTTTGTGGCTGAGAACCGTTTTGGGGTTAAAGCGGGAGAGGCCTGAGAAAGGGTTTAGTGATAGAAGGAAGATAGGGAAAACCTTCCCCCCAACGGTACAAACGGAGGGAGAGTTAGGCTGCAAGGGGTTGCGTAGCCTCCATTTTGGGCCCCCGTTCGGAGAGTTTCCCCAAAAGTAAAAACGTGCCCCCCCGGGACTTGCACTGCGTGGTCCTTTTTTCCACACTTGCAATGATTTTGCTATGGAAAGCAAGCTGTGTAATAAAAAATTAAAAATAGCAAAAGTGTCAGCCCCCAAAACCCCACTATGTGGAAACTTCGACAAACACGTAGTTGGTTACAAAGACACACGGGTGTGGGGCCAAAACCACAGCCACCTACACTTGGGGTTTGTTAAGCCTTTATCGAGCCACACAACGGGGTTTGTTTTCCCACGGACCCCCTGGAAAAAACCCGGCCACTGTTGCCCCAAAACAAACTGTTATTCCACCACCAGAAAGTTCCCTGTTTCCCCACCCCAGGCCCAAACACCATCGGAGCAGGCATGTGATAAAAGGGCCAACTCCGCAAACCATGCCGAGCACAGGCTCTAATGGGGGTTTTAAAAAACCCCCGCCCCCCTTAAAAAAGCTGTGATTCGGTGGTGGGGACAGACAGTTTCCGTAATGAATATCTTTTCACCCCAAAACAATTCCAACCATTTCATTTCGCAGGAAACCCCTCCTGGTCTGCAAAAATGTTGGGGAAAAATTAAAATGCCTATAAAAGCCCCAGTGAAAGGGTTCCCCGCCCCCCCCAGCGGGCCCCGTACCCATTTTTATGTTGCTAAAACCCCGAAGGAAAAAAAGGGAATTTTTCCCTACAAAACAATAAGCTAAAACCAACGAGTAAGGGGGAAACCCCGACCTGCGACCAACCCCTAAAGTCCTATTAGTGTGAACGAAGACCTTAGTTGCGAGGGAGTAACCCCCCCAAGATCTAGGGACGGGGGGAAAAAGTGGACACCCCTAACTAAATTGTGCGGGGAAAAAAACAGAAAAATAAATATTTTGGATCCAAAAATAAGCAAACTCCGTTAAGACCTAAGCCCCGGCTAGCTTAACATAAAATAAAGAAGCAAGCAAAGGGCCCGAAGGGCGGGCCGTAATGGGGGAAAAAAGGGCATGTGCCAGCAAACTGAAAAAAAACCAACAAGAGGGTTCTAACCCCATGGCCCGGGGGCAAAACTTTCCCCCCACTGCCCATTGGGTCAATTTGGGGGACCGGGGACTGAAACTGCGATGGCGCGTGTGTTCGCCAACTCCAAGGATTGCAGGAATCAAGTCTGTAAACTTGATTCCCCCCCTACCCCTTTCCTCAGAATCACCCCCGCGGGCCCCTCCCGGGTTTCCCCCCAGGGGCCCGGGAACGTTTACCTTTTGCGCCGATTAGCCAGCCGTTCCAAATGTCAACAGGCCCTCCAAATTATTTCCAGGGGGGTCTTAGCCACACGCCAGGACTCTGAATCCCCAAAACGGGAGCGAGGGGTTTTTGGAAAAAAAATCTACAGGCAGGCTTTGGGAGTGTGTGACAATGGCCAAAAAAGGTTTCGTCTGGGCCTTGGCAACCTCACTCACATACCATTTTGTATTGTGTTTAACTTGGCGTGCAGAGTTTTTTGAGGGACTTCCGGATTTTGATGCACTGCTGACAAGGTCCCCTAGAGTCGCTCACTTGCGAGTTCCAGCAGGCCCCAGATCGCTGATTCAGCTCTGCAACGCAGATTTCACCTTCATGAACATCGCTCTATGTGACGTACCCACCAGGTGGAATTCCTCGTTACATATGTTGGAGCGGTTGTGTGAGCAGCAGCCAACAGTTGATACACTGCATCAGGCGCAGTCAACTCGCAATTTGCGCCGTTCACATTCACCACTACTGAGTGGGCCTCTATAATAAGAATAAAAATTTTATTTATTTATATAGCGCCATAATATTCCGCAGTGCTTTACAGTTTAACAGTTTCAAAACACAAGTCATAAGTAACAACGTTAACAATACAATAATTAAAGCAAAATCAGCCGCCCCTGCTGGTGAAAGCTTACAATCTACAATGAGGTGGGGGAGATACAAAGTACAGGTGTTTATATACAATGGTGTTTTTACAATGATGGTCCAGCCATTTTAAGGGAGTGAGGGATCATGGAGATAGTGAATGGGCTACACACACAGAAATTACACATAGAATGACTTTGATTAGTGAATGTGATAGGCCACTGTGAACAAAAGTGTTTTGAGGATCGCCTGAAACCATCCAAATTGCGGATAGTCCTAATTTCTTGGGTAGAGCATTCCAGAGGATTGGCGCAGCGCGGGAGAAGTCTTGGAGTTGGGAGTGGGAGGTACGGATTAGTGCAGAGGTTAGTCGAAGGTCGTTTGCAGAGTGCAGCAGTCGGTTAGGCCGATAAATATAAATAAGGGAGGAGATGTAGGGGGGTGCTGCGCTGTGGAGAGCTTTGTTGGTGAGAACCAGTAATTAGAATTGGATCCTATAATGAATGGGCAGCCACTGCCAGTGTAATGAGTGGCGAATAACTCTATGAAGGATATCTGCCACGTTTTGCGTGCGTTTGATGAGTCAACGCGGATGGCGAGTGCAGATGATGCACTAGTCAGCCTGACTGTCCCCCTTATCTGCCTGCTTCAAAAAACACTGCAAGCACTAAGGCATGAGTTTTGGAAGAGGTGGAGGATGAGGATCACAAATTCCATCACCTTCTGGACAGTCAGCGCAACGTGGTTCCTCACAAAGGGCTGGAGGACTTTCAAAGTACCATGCTGTATCAACAATTGAACCTCCAGAGTCGCTGTCTATATTTTCATAACCATTACAAACTTTTAATGTATTTACAAAGCACATAATGTACATTTTTTGTCTATCCTTTTGTAATGCTATTGTGTTTCCATAAACTGATGTTACAGATATGATACAAAGTTTTTAAATTTTGAGTTTTAAATTTTGTAAATTTATATGTATTTGAAGGACTTTGTGAGGAGGATGAGGAGGAGTCAAATGGAGGAGGAAGACATCGCTCCAGAGGGAGGTAGACAATGCTCTAGTCAGTATGTAGACCAAGGGTGGGGTGATGCACAGCAGGCAGAGATGACGCCTCTTGCAGGGGACAACGTTTTTGGCCAGTTGGGAGTCTGCAGCACATGGTTGATTTCATGCTGCAGTGGCTGAGAAACGACCGCCGCATCGAAACATTCACACCACGTCTGATTATTGGGTGTACACACTCCTAGACCCTTGCTACCGGGACAACTTACAAAGCCTCATCACACCGTTGAACCGGGAGCGTAAAATGCGGAAGTACCAAGACACACTGGTGCAATCCATAATGTTCTCCATTCCAGCCGAGAGCACTGCTGCTGCGACTGCTTTACAAAGCAGCTCTGTGCGTCGAGGCAGTGGAGACAGCTCTGCAACAAGAGGGAGCACAAGCAGCGCCTCTGCACAGGGCAAGAACAGTATGTTCCAAATGTGTCGAAGTTTTGTGGCAGCGCCACCAATGTCTACACCATCCGAGACGGCTCCAGTCAGCAGGAGGCAACATTTCCGTAAGATGGTGACAGACTACATGTCTTGCCCTCTCAGTGTACTCCCAGATGGCTCTTCCCCATTCAAGTTTAGTGTCTCTAAGCTGGATACATGGCCAGAGCTTAGCCAGTATGCATTGGAGGTGCTGGCTTGCCCTGCTGCCAGTGTATTATCGGAGCGCGTCTTTACTGCTGCAGGTGGTGTACTAACAGACCGTTGCATGCGACTATCCTCCGATAATGTAGAACGGCTTACTTTTCTGAAAATGAACTAGGCATGGATCTCGCCTGAATTTGCCTGTCCGGTTTCAGATTAACTAACTGGTTGCAACGTTTTCCATGTCTCCTGTTATGTTCATCTTTCTACCACCTGAGCTATACTCCCTGGGCTACAACACTGCCAGTTGCTGCTCAGAAAGTGTCGTGTCCACAGACCAATACACAAGCTATAGTGATAGTGGGGTTCAGTAACGCCTGCTGTTCCCCTGCTGCGTGTCTGACAAAAATTAATGCTGCTAACTCCAAATTAAAGTTCAAATTAAAGTTCAAACATCTCATACTAGGCCTCAGGCTACACCCTCCTTGACCCTGGGCTCAGAAGTGTTGGATGCACAGATCAAAACAATCGATGATGTGTTTGTGGGGTTCAGTAACGCCTGCTGTTCCCCTGCTGTGTGTCCGGCAAAAATTACTGCTACCTAGCTACACATGTTGAAAAAAACATGACAGTTAAAGTGGCTAGTGCTACACATAGATATCAGGCTACACCCTTATTTCTAAGCTGTAAACAAGTGAAACGTCAAATTTAAAACCATTCAATGATTAGTGTTGGTAACAAATCTGTAACTAAATAATTGTGACATATTATGGCAGATTTCCACATGTCTAACACAAATGCTAACACAAAAGCATACTTATGCTATAGGGTACATGATGGTGAACCTTCTCACTCCATAACTTTGACAAATCCAACTCACATCATACCTCAAATGCTGCAATGTTGGAAGTGCATAATGTGGGTTGAACTTTGACAACAGCTGCAGTGCGAAGGTTATCCTTCTGTGTTCTTGGCTTTTAAATAAAGCATACAAGTAAATATAATAATACATTGTTGATTAAGGGACATGATGTACACCTGTAATATTGTGCAAACAATGGATGTAGGACTATTCCTCTTCAACATTACTTATATTTGTGTCATTTGAAAAAATACATATTTTAGTTAAAAATTAAAAACCCATGTTCAGTAGCTGTGAAAGGCCCGTTTGTGTACTTCTATATTGTTTGCAACCAATGTATTGTATACGGATGGAAGCACGTCACTGTAATAGATTTGAATTATTTTAAATAGAATAAAGCAGCACCAATTTTAGAAAAATGACAAGGATGAGCCAGTGACAAACACTCAGCAGAGTACACGCAGCGGTGGTTGAAGAAGTAAATGGAGCGTGATCTGCATTTAAAAAAAAAAAAAAAAAATACCTCACAGACTGCAGTGAACACTGAAACACAACTATTCACAATCTGTGAAAGGCTACTCCTTTGTCTACTTCTATAGTGTTTGCAACCAATGTATTGTATACGGATGGAAGCGCGTCACACTAATAGATTAGATTTTTTTCAAATATAATGGAGAAGCACCAATTGGAGAAAAATGAAAAGGATGAGCCACTGAGACACGCTCAGCAGAGTACAAGCAGCAGTGCTTGAACAAGTAACTGGAGCGTGATATGCACTCCAAAAATAAAAAACACAGACTGAAGTGAACACTGAAACACAACTGTCCACAATCTGTGAAAGGCTACTCCTTTGTCTACTTCTATAGTGTTTGCAACCAATGTATTGGATACGGATGGAAGCGCGTCACACTAATAGATTAGATTTTTTTCAAATATAATGGAGAAGCACCAATTGGAGAAAAATGAAAAGGATGAGCCACTGAGACACGCTCAGCAGAGTACAAGCAGCAGTGCTTGAACAAGTAACTGGAGCGTGATATGCACTCCAAAAATAAAAAACACAGACTGAAGTGAACACTGAAACACAACTGTCCACAATCTGTGAAAGGCTACTCCTTTGTCTACTTCTATAGTGTTTGCAACCAATGTATTGGATACGGATGGAAGCGCGTCACACTAATAGATTAGATTTTTTTTCAAATATAATGGAGAAGCACCAATTGGAAAAAAATGAAAAGGATGAGCCACTGAGACACGCTCAGCAGAGTACAAGCAGCAGTGCTTGAACAAGTAACTGGAGCGTGATATGCACTCCAAAAATAAAAAACACAGACTGAAGTGAACACTGAAACACAACTGTCCACAATCTGTGAAAGGCTACTCCTTTGTCTACTTCTATAGTGTTTGCAACCAATGTATTGGATACGGATGGAAGCGCGTCACACTAATAGATTAGATTTTTTTCAAATATAATGGAGAAGCACCAATTGGAGAAAAATGAAAAGGATGAGCCACTGAGACACGCTCAGCAGAGTACAAGCAGCAGTGCTTGAACAAGTAACTGGAGCGTGATATGCACTCCAAAAATAAAAAACACAGACTGAAGTGAACACTGAAACACAACTGTCCACAATCTGTGAAAGGCTACTCCTTTGTCTACTTCTATAGTGTTTGCAACCAATGTATTGGATACGGATGGAAGCGCGTCACACTAATAGTTAAATTGCATGGAGCTGCAAGAATTACACTGAAGAAAAAAAAAAGAGTCTGTGAGTGACATGTGCAGATGCCTACAGACAGCGTTGGATGCAGAGCAAACTGCAGCGTCACCTGCACTCACACACACCTTGCAGAGCTGTTAAAACAACACTGCAGGCAAAAGGAAGCTTTACACAGCGGTTGGTGCTAGCCTGCCTACAGCACAGTACACTAAATCGCAATCTCTAACTGTCCCTCAGAGTCAGCAGAGTAGCGTTCTGTCCCTATCTGAATTCACAGCACAGTGACGCTAAAATGGCGGCGGCGCCTTTTATAGTGCATTCTGACATCATTTCAGCAGCCAATCACAGCCATGCCATTAGTTAAGATGACCGCAGCATTACAGGATGTGCCCACACTTCGTAGGATTCCTCATTGGCTGACTAAAATCACATTGCCTCTCAAAGAATTATGGGAACTTCCGATTCCGGTATACGATATTGAAAAAGTATCGGAATTAAGTATCGGAATTCCGATAACGCGAATATCGGCCGACACCCGATACTTGCGGTATCGGAATGCTCAACACTAGTCCCTAACAAGATTCAAAGAGGTTGAGTTTGAATCTGTCGTACTTCAGGAGAAAACGGAAAACATGTTATAACTGAAGCAGGCCCAATGGCACCAATGAATGTGAAACACTATGTCAACCACTGGCTATAACTTTTGTCAGGGTTGTTCAAAATTGAAAATTTTGGGTTATTCCTGCTTCTCTAGTCGTCCCTAACAAGATTCAAATAGGTTGAGTTTGAATCTGTCGTACTTCAGGAGAAAACGGAAAACATGTTATAACTGAAGCAGGCCCAATGGCACCAATGAATGTGAAACACTATGTCAAACCACTGGCCATAACTTTTGTCAGAGTTGTTCAAAGTTGAAATTATTGGGTTATTCCTGCTCCTCTAGTCGTCCCTAACAAGATTCAAAGAGGGTGAGTTCGAATCTGTCGTACTTCAGGAGAAAACGGAAAACATGTTATAACTATAGCAGGCCCAATGACACCAATTAATGTGAAACACTATGTCAAACCACTGGCCATAACTTTTGTCAGGGTTGTTCAAAGTTGAAATTTTTGTGTTATTCCTGCTCCTCTAGTCATCCCTAACAAGATTCAAAGAGGTTGATTACGAATCTGTCGTACTTCAGGAGAAAACGGAAAACATGTTATAACTAGGGTTGAGTATTCCGATACTGCAAATATCGGGTATCGGCCGATATTAGCTGTATCGGAATTCCGATTCCGAGTTCCGATATTTTCGTCTTATCGGATACCGGAATCGGGATTGTCACTGTCACTGTCAGTGTCCGTCGGTCGGGTCTGTCAGGAGTCAGCGGCACTTACCTGGCAGAAGATCTCCGGCGGTCACGTCCTGGACTGCTTCATGGCCGCCATCTTCTTTCCCCGGCGGTCACATGCAGTTTCTCGCGATAACTGCAGTGACTGCTGGGTAATCCCGGCCGTAAAGCAGTCAGTCCGATGACGTCACCGCCGGGGAAGCAGGTAATCAGCTGTGCTGCGCCGGGATGTCAGGCTCTGCCTGTCATTGCGATGTAGCAGAGCTGGATCGTCGTGGGACAATCGTTACTATGGACTGCGTCGGACAGGTGGTATACTGTTGGTTTGTTTTTTTTCTTTTTTTACAGGAGATCGATGGCGTCGCAGGAATGAGAGTATAATAAAATTAATGAAAACTGTGTTGTCTCTTTTATTTCATTAAAATACTTTTTTCTTGCTGTGTCTTTTTTTTAAACATTTAATAACTTTGGGATTAATAATGGATCGGTGTCTTATTGACGCCTCTCCATTATTAACCGGGCTTATTGTCACCGTGCAATCAACGGTGACAATAACCCCTTATTACCCCGCTTGCCACCGCTACAGGGCAAGTGGGAAGAGCCGGGTAAAGTGCCACAATTGGCACATCTTTTGATGCGCCAAATGTGGGGCTGCTGTAGCCTGGTATTATCAGGCTGTTGAGGGCCAAAATCCATGGGCCTTGACAGTCTTTTAATACCAGGCCGCAGCAGTCTGCATTTTACTTGGCTGGTTAACAAAAATAGGGGGGATCCCCACGCCGTTTTTTTTTTCGAGGGGATCCCCTATTTTTGTTAACCAGCCAAGATATGCAGACTGCTGTGGCCTGGTATTATCAGGCTTGCAAGGTCCATGGATATTGGATCCTTACCAGCCTGAAAAACCAGGCCTCAGCGGTCTGCTTCATCTGGCTGGTTAACAAAAATAGGGGGGACCCCACGCCAATTTTTTTCGAGGGGATCCCCTATTTTTGTTAATCAGCCAAGATATGCAGACTGCTGTGGCCTGGTATTATCAGGCTGGCAAGGTCCATGGATTTTGGCTCCTTAACAGCCTGAAAATCCAGGCCTCAGCGGTCTGCTTCATCTGGCTGGTTAACAAAAATAGGGGGGACCCCACGCCAATTTTTTTCGAGGGGATCCCCTATTTTTGTTAATCAGCCAAGATATGCAGACTGCTGTGGCCTGGTATTATCAGGCTGGCAAGGTCCATGGATCTTGGCTCCTTAACAGCCTGAAAATCCAGGCCTCAGCGGTCTGCTTCATCTGGCTGGTTAACAAAAATAGGGGGGACCCCACGCCAATTTTTTTCGAGGGGATCCCCTATTTTTGTTAATCAGCCAAGATATGCAGACTGCTGTGGCCTAGTATTATCAGGCTGGCAAGGTCCATGGATCTTGGCTCCTTAACAGCCTGAAAATCCAGGCCTCAGCGGTCTGCTTCATCTGGCTGGTTAACAAAAATAGGGGGGACCCCACGCCATTTTTTTTTCGAAGGGAACCCTATTTTTGTTAATCAGTTCCCTCTGACGTCACTGATTGTGTCCCTGGATGACCTGAAGTGAAAGTGGAAAGCAATCAATTAAGCTTTCCACTTAAGGGCCCGTCTCACATAGCGATATCGCTACCGAGATCGCTGCTGAGTCACTAGTTTTGTGACGCAGCAGCGAGCTCACCAGCGATATCGCTGTGTGTGACATTCAGCGACGATCAGCCCCCCTGCCGGGTATCGCTGATCGTCGCTGAAATGTCAGGACCTTTTTTTGATCGCTGGTTTCCCGCTGACAGGCACGCATCGCTGCGTGTGACAGGCGGGAGACCAGCGATCCGCTGGTAACCAAGGTACACAGCGGGTTTCCAAGCGCTGCGCGGTGCCTGGAAACCCGCTGTGTACCTTGGTTACCAGCGGATCGCTGGTCTCCCGCCTGTCACACGCAGCGATGCGTGCCTGTCAGAGGGAAACCAGCGATCAAAAAAAGGTCCTGACATTTCTGCGACGATCAGCGATACCCGGCAGGGGGGCTGATCGTCGCTGAATGTCACACACAGCGATATCGCTGGTGAGCTTGCTGCTGCGTCACAAAACTTGTGACTCAGCAGCGATCTCGGTAGCGATATCGCTATGTGAGACGGGCCCTTAAGCGATGTTACCCGCAGTGTCGCTGTCCCAGATCGCTGCCTGAGCTGCCTGTTTGGCAGCTCAGCAGCGATCATGTAGCAATACACCAGCGATCCTGACAAGTGCATATCGTTGTCGGGATCGCTGGTGTATCGTTATGTGACACCCAGCCTTTACTCTCCTGTCAGGCAGGAGAGGAACTCATTCATTTGGGGTTTACTGTGAGGCTGCAGCATTAGCTGCGGTCCCTGCAGTAAACATTAACCCTTTCTGAAGGATTACACCGTGGGACCTGACTGTGCATCGGATTGGTAAGAATAATTTTGCTTTATTATTTTATTTTTATTACAGGAAATGGTTTTAGCAGGTAAATAAAATATGGTCAAAAACTGTGTGATTATTTCATTAAACTTCTTTTTTATTAAAGTGTGTGTGTTTGATTTTTCTTTCATACAATAGGATTAATAATTGATAGTTGTCTAATTGACAGCTCTCAATTATTAACCTGGCTTAAAGTGACCTTTCAATTGCAAGGTCATTTTAACCCCTTATTAACCCATTCGCCACCGCTACAGGGCAATGGGAAATAGACGGGCAAAGTGCCAGAAAGGGCAAATCTAATTAGAGATTTGCCCTTTCTGGGGTGTCTGGGGGCAGATGTTAAGTAGCCAGCAGGGCGCCAAAGAAAATGATCTGCAATATTATGTCCCAACCACTCATGAACTTTGTGTCAGGTTGTTGCAAGTTGAAATTTTTGGGTTTATTCTTTCACCTCTATCGTTACACATTGATTAAAGAGAAATTAGTTTATATTTATTGTGTATTCAAAACTATAATAATGTTATAATAAGCAGCTACAATTGCACAAGTGATATGTGAAACATATGTCAACCACTGAATACTTGTAGGTATGTTCATGATTTTCATGCTGATTATTGCCACACTTAAATCAGTCACCTTGAACAATTTCAAACGTAGGGGTTACGAAACGGTCGTAATTCTAGGATGACAACGAATTACACTTTATACTACAGTAGCAATTGCACCAATGAATAGTGAAAATCTATGTCAAACGACTGCCAAACATTGTACAGGTTGTTCAAAGTTATCATTTTGGGTTATTCCTGTCTTCACTAGCGTCCCTAACATAGATTCAAGAGTTGATTCATTTTCTATTTCAGAGAAAACTAAACATAGTTTAATGAACAGCCATGCATGAATTTAAACACTAGGTCATTAAATGGCTAACTTTGTCAAGTTGTCAAGTTTTTTATTGTATTTCCTGCTTCCCTAGTACAGCCCTAACAGGATTGCGAAAGGTTTTGAGATTGATCTGTTCTGACTTTCTGGGAAACGAAACTGTTATAACTGACAGAGGCAAGACCAATGAGTGAAACACTATGTCAAACCACTGGCCATAATTTTGTCAGGGTTGTTCAGTGAATTTTTGGTTATCCTGCTCTCTAGTTCCCTAACAAGATTCAAAGGTTGATTGAATCTGTCGATCAGGAGAAAACATAAAAATGTTATATATGAAGCAGCCAATGGCACAATGAATGTGAAACATATGTAAACCATGGCATATTTGTAGGTTTTCAAAGTGAAATTTTTGTTATTCGTCTCTAGTGTCCCTAACAAGATTCAAAGAGTTGATTCGATTGTCGTACTTCAGGAGAAACGGAAAACATGTTATAACTGAAGCAGCCAATGCACCAATGAATTGAACACTATGTCAACCACTGGCCAACTTTTGTAGGTGTTCAAGTTGAAATTTTGGGTTATTCCTGCTCCTCTAGTCTCCTAACAAGATTCAAAGAGTTGAGTTGATGTGTATTCAGAGAACGAAAATGTTATACTGAGCAGCCAATGGCACCAATGAATGTGAAACATAGTAAACCACTGGCCATAACTTTTGTCAGGGTTGTTCAAAGTTGAAATTTTGGTTATCCTGTCCTCTAGTTCCTAACAAATTCAAAGAGTTGATTCGAATCTGTCTACTTCAGAGAAACAAAAATGTTATAACTGAAGCAGCCAATGGCACCAATGAATGTGAAACACTATGTCAAACCACTGCCATAACTTTGTCAGGTGTCAAAGTTGAAATTTTGGGTTATTCTGCTCCTCTAGTGTCCTACAAGATTCAAGAGGTTGAGTTCAATCTGTCGTATTCAGGAGAAAGAAAACAGTAAATGAAGCACCCAATGGCACCAATGATGTGAAACACTATGTCAAACCATGGCCATAACTTTTGTCAGGGTTGTTCAAAGTTGAAATTTTTGGGTTATTCCTGTCCTCTAGTCGTCCTAACAGATTCAAGAGGTTGAGTTCGAATCTGTCGTATTCAGGAGAAAACGAAAAATGTTATAATGAAGCAGGCCAATGGCACCAATGAATGTGAAACACTATGTCAAACCACTGGCCATAACTTTGTCAGGTTGTTCAAAGTTGAAATTTTTGGTTATTCTGCTCTCTAGTCGTCCTAACAAGATTCAAAGAGGTTGATTGAATCTGTCGTACTTCAGGAGAAAACGGAAAACATGTTATAACTGAAGCAGGCCCAATGGCACCAATGAATGTGAAACACTATGTCAAACCATGGCCATAACTTTTGTCAGGGTTGTTCAAAGTTGAATTTTTGTTATCCTGCTCCTCTAGTCGTCCCTAACAAGATTCAAAGAGGTTGAGTTGGAATCTGTCGTACTTCAGGAAAAACGGAAAAATGTTATAACTGAAGCAGGCCAATGGCACCAATGAATGTGAAACACTATGTCAAACCACTGGCCATAACTTTTGTCAGGGTTGTTCAAAGTTGAAATTTTTGGTTATTCCTGCTCCTCTAGCTCCCTAACAAGATTCAAAGAGTTGAGTTCGAATCTGTCGTACTTCAGGAGAAAACGGAAAACATGTTATAACTGAAGCAGGCCAATGGCACCAATGAATGTGAAACACTATGTCAAACCACTGGCATAACTTTTGTCAGGGTTGTTCAAAGTTGAAATTTTTGGGTTATTACCTGCTCCTCTAGTCTCCCTAACAAGATTCAAAGAGGTTGAGTTCGAATCTGTCGTACTTCAGGAGAAAACGGAAAACATGTTAACTGAAGCAGGCCCAATGGCACCAATGAATGTGAAACACTATGTCAAACCATGGCCATAACTTTTGTCAGGGTTGTTCAAAGTTGAAATTTTTGGGTTATTCCTGCTCCTCTAGTGTCCCTAACAAGATTCAAAGAGGTTGAGTTCGAATCTGTCGTACTTTCAGGAGAAAACGGAAAACAGTTATAACTGAACAGGCCCAATGCACCATGAATGTGAACACTATGTCAAACCACTGCCATAACTTTTGTCAGGTTGTTCAAAGTTGAAATTTTTGGGTTATTCCTGCTCCTCTAGTCTCCCTAACAAGATTCAAAGAGGTTGAGTTCGAATCTGTCGTACTTCAGGAGAAAACGGAAACATGTTATAACTGAAGCAGGCCAATGGCACCAATGAATGTGAAACACTATGTCAAACACTGGCCATAACTTTTGTCAGGTTGTTCAAAGTTGAAATTTTTTGGGTTATTCCTGCTCCTAGTCGTCCCTAACAAGATTCAAAGAGTTGAGTTGAATCTGTCGTATTCAGGAGAAAACGAAAACATGTTATAACTGAAGCAGGCCAATGGCACCAATGAATGTGAAACACTATGTCAAACCACTGGCCATAACTTTTGTCAGGGTTGTTCAAAGTTGAAATTTTGGTTATTCCTGCTCCTCTAGTCGTCCCTAACAAGATTCAAAGAGGTTGAGTTCGAATCTGTCGTACTTCAGAGGAAAAACGGAAAAATGTTATAACTGAAGCAGCCCAATGGCACCAATGAATGTGAAACACTATGTCAAACACTGGCCATAACTTTTGTCAGGTTGTTCAAAGTTGAATTTTGGGTATTCCTGCTCCTCTAGTCGCCCTAACAAGATTCAAGAGGTTGAGTTGAATCTGTCGTACTTCAGGAGAAAACGGAAAACATGTTATAACTGAAGCAGGCCCAATGGCACCAATGAATGTGAAACACTATGTCAAACCACTGGCCATAACTTTTGTCAGGGTTGTTCAAAGTTGAAATTTTGGGTTATTCCTGCTCCTCTAGTCGTCCCTAACAAGATTCAAAGAGGTTGAGTTCGAATCTGTCGTACTTCAGGAGAAAACGGAAAACATGTTATAACTGAAGCAGGCCCAATGGCACCAATGAATGTGAAACACTATGTCAAACCACTGGCCATAACTTTTGTCAGGGTTGTTCAAAGTTGAAATTTTTGGGTTATTCCTGCTCCTCTAGTCGTCCCTAACAAGATTCAAAGAGGTTGAGTTCGAATCTGTCGTACTTCAGGAGAAAACGGAAAACATGTTATAACTGAAGCAGGCCCAATGGCACCAATGAATGTGAAACACTATGTCAAACCACTGGCCATAACTTTTGTCAGGGTTGTTCAAAGTTGAAATTTTTGGGTTATTCCTGCTCCTCTAGTCGTCCCTAACAAGATTCAAAGAGGTTGAGTTCGAATCTGTCGTACTTCAGGAGAAAACGGAAAACATGTTATAACTGAAGCAGGCCCAATGGCACCAATGAATGTGAAACACTATGTCAAACCACTGGCCATAACTTTTGTCAGGGTTGTTCAAAGTTGAAATTTTTGGGTTATTCCTGCTCCTCTAGTCGTCCCTAACAAGATTCAAAGAGGTTGAGTTCGAATCTGTCGTACTTCAGGAGAAAACGGAAAACATGTTATAACTGAAGCAGGCCCAATGGCACCAATGAATGTGAAACACTATGTCAAACCACTGGCCATAACTTTTGTCAGGTTGTTCAAGTTGAAATTTTTGGGTTATTCCTGCTCCTCTAGTCGTCCCTAACAAGATTCAAAGAGGTTGAGTTCGAATCTGTCGTACTTCAGGAGAAAACGGAAAACATGTTATAAACTGAAGCAGGCCCAATGGCACCAATGAATGTGAAACACTATGTCAAACCACTGGCCATAACTTTTGTCAGGGTTGTTCAAAGTTAAATTTTTGGGTTATTCCTGCTCCTCTAGTCGTCCCTAACAAGATTCAAAGAGGTTGAGTTCGAATCTGTCGTACTTCAGGAGAAAACGGAAAACATGTTATAACTGAAGCAGGCCCAATGGCACCAATGAATGTGAAACACTATGTCAAACCACTGGCCATAACTTTTGTCAGGGTTGTTCAAAGTTGAAATTTTTGGGTTATTCCTGCTCCTCTAGTCGTCCCTAACAAGATTCAAAGAGGTTGAGTTCGAATCTGTCGTACTTCAGGAGAAAACGGAAAACATGTTATAACTGAAGCAGGCCCAATGGCACCAATGAATGTGAAACACTATGTCAACCACTGGCCATAACTTTTGTCAGGGTTGTTCAAAGTTGAAAATTTTTGGGTTATTCCTGCTCCTCTAGTCGTCCCTAACAAGATTCAAAGAGTTGAGTTCGAATCTGTCGTACTTCAGGAGGAAAACGGAAAACATGTTATAACTGAAGCAGGCCCAATGGCACCAATGAATGTGAAACACTATGTCAAACCACTGGCCATAACTTTTGTCAGGGTTGTTCAAAGTTGAAATTTTTGGGTTATTCCTGCTCCTCTAGTCGTCCCTAACAAGATTCAAAGAGGTTGAGTTCGAATCTGTCGTACTTCAGGAGAAAACGGAAAACATGTTATAACTGAAGCAGGCCCAATGGCACCAATGAATGTGAAAACACTATGTCAAACCACTGGCCATAACTTTTGTCAGGGTTGTTCAAAGTTGAAATTTTTGGGTTATTCCTGCTCCTCTAGTCGTCCCTAACAAGATTCAAAGAGGTTGAGTTCGAATCTGTCGTACTTCAGGAGAAAACGGAAAACATGTTATAACTGAAGCAGGCCCAATGGCACCAATGAATGTGAAACACTATGTCAAACCACTGGCCATAACTTTTGTCAGGGTTGTTCAAAGTTGAAATTTTTGGGTTATTCCTGCTCCTCTAGTCGTCCCTAACAAGATTCAAAGAGTTGAGTTCGAATCTGTCGTACTTCAGGAGAAAACGGAAAACATGTTATAACTGAAGCAGGCCCAATGGCACCAATGAATGTGAAACACTATGTCAAACCACTGGCCATAACTTTTGTCAGGGTTGTTCAAAGTTGAAAATTTTTGGGTTATTCCTGCTCCTCTAGTCGTCCCTAACAAGATTCAAAGAGGTTGAGTTCGAATCTGTCGTACTTCAGGAGAAAACGGAAAACATGTTATAACTGAAGCAGGCCCAATGGCACCAATGAATGTGAAACACTATGTCAAACACTGGCCATAACTTTTGTCAGGGTTGTTCAAAGTTGAAATTTTTGGGTTATTCCTGCTCCTCTAGTCGTCCCTAACAAGATTCAAAGAGGTTGAGTTCGAATCTGTCGTACTTCAGGAGAAAACGGAAAACATGTTATATACTGAAGCAGGCCCAATGGCACCAATGAATGTGAAACACTATGTCAAACACTGGCCATAACTTTTGTCAGGGTTGTTCAAAGTTGAAATTTTTGGGTTATTCCTGCTCCTCTAGTCGTCCCTAACAAGATTCAAAGAGTTGAGTTCGAATCTGTCGTACTTCAGGAGAAAACGGAAAACATGTTATAACTGAAGCAGGCCCAATGGCACCAATGAATGTGAAACACTATGTCAAACCACTGGCCATAACTTTTGTCAGGGTTGTTCAAAGTTGAAATTTTTGGGTTATTCCTGCTCCTCTAGTCGTCCCTAACAAGATTCAAAGAGGTTGAGTTCGAATCTGTCGTACTTCAGGAGAAAACGAAAACATGTTATAACTGAAGCAGCCCAATGGCACCAATGAATGTGAAACACTATGTCAAAACCATGGCCATAACTTTTGTCAGGGTTGTTCAAAGTTGAAATTTTTGGGTTATTCTGCTCCTCTAGTCGTCCCTAACAAGATTCAAAGAGGTTGAGTTCGAATCTGTCGTACTTCAGGAGAAAATGGAAAACATGTTATAACTGAAGCAGGACCAATGGCACCAATGAATGTGAAACACTATGTCAAACCAATGGCCATAACTTTTGTAAGGGTTGTTCAAAGTTGAAATTTTTGGGTTATTCCTTCTCCTCTAGTCGTCCCTAACAAGATTCAAACAGGTTGAGTTCGAATCTGTCGTACTTCAGGAGAAAACGGAAAACATGTTATAACTGAAGCAGGCCCAATGGCACCAATGAATGTGAAACACTATGTCAAACCACTGGCCATAACTTTTGTCAGGGTTGGTCAAAGTTGAAATTTTTGGGTTATTCCTGCTCCTCTAGTCGTCCCTAATGAGTTGAGCGATACTTTCCGATATCCTAAAGTATCGGAATCGGAATGGTATCGCCGATATCACTAAAATATCGGCGATACCCGATACCGATACCGGAAGTCCCATGTAAGTCTATGGGAACAAAATATCGAAATTAAAAAAAACCCATTCTTGCCTTGTTGGTTAATTGTACATGAAGGAAAACAAGAAAGAGTAATGTAGAATGTATTGGGGGAGGTTGAGGAGACATTAAAGGCATAGATGTTTGACCCAATCTAATGGAATAGCATTAATTTTTTATTTTTAGGAAATACGTTCGGATTGACGAACAAATTGACAATGTTGTTAACCTTTTTTCTATTTTGTCAAATATGTCTGTTTCACAACTTCCATGGTCTTCACCTTTTTAACTTTTCACACACTTTCTCCTTCATAATTTTCAGCAGCATCATCTTTCTCATCAAATTATTCTTCATCTTCACCTTCTTAATCTTCTAAAACTTCTTGCTATTCATCTTTTTGTTAACATTACTTATATTGTTCTTATTAAACAGTTATTATTCTTCATATTCTACTTCTTCATCTTCTTCCTATTCATCCTTTTCATCATATTCTTATTTGTGACAGACATTCCTGTACTTGTAATCTGTAAAACTCTGAATTTTCATCCTTCCGTTCTTGCTGTCACGAAAGATTTTAATTACAACAGTATTTGTCCGCGTTCAGTTTAGCCTGCAGCAGCATCAGGCATTTTCCAGGGGCACCACGAGGAGGAACGGACTCACCCCCATACACTGCTTAGTCTTCTTCTGCTTAGAATTTAGAGCATATATTTTGCTCTTCATTTTGGTCTTATACTTAATGTTCTTCTGCTTTTTGATCTTCTGCTTATTGTTCTTCTGTCTCTTGTTCTGTATCTTGTAGTTTGTCTTAACCTTCTTTGTCCTGTTGGTGATGGTACAAAAGCCAATGGAAGTAACGAGGACCAGCTGACTGTGCTGGAACCCGGAGGGTCAGCAGAAGGAAAAGAGCCAATGGCACAACGAGGACCAGCTGACGTTACTGGGACAGGGTTACTAAGCAGGAGGTACCTGTGCTCCAAAGCACTACCAAGGACCAGCAGACGTTGCTGGAACTCGGATACCGACATGGAGGCACCTAGGCCAAAGGCACTGCGGAGAACCAGCTGACGGTACTGGAACCCGGATGGGTAGCAGAAGGTACAAGAGCCAATGAAAGTAACGAGGACCAGCTGACTGTGCTGGAACCCGGAGGGTCAGCAGAAGGAAAAGAGCCAATGGCACAACCGAGGACCAGCTGACGTTACTGGGACAGGGTTACTAAGCAGGAGGTACCTGTGCTCCAAAGCACTACCAAGGACCAGCAGACGTTGCTGGAACTCGGATACCGACATGGAGGCACCTAGGCCAAAGGTACTGCGGAGAACCAGCTGACGGTACTGGAACCCGGATGGGTAGCAGAAGGTACCCATGGAAATTAAAGTTGAGGCAGCAGGACTTTTTGCCGTTCACACAGCAGGGGAACAGCTGACATTACTGAACCCCAGTAACACAGGAGCAAGTGTAGACTGTGCTAACAGCACTTCGAGAAACAACTGGCGGTGTTGTAACCCAGGGATGAGAAGAGAACAGGGTGGAGGCAGCAGGACTTTTTGCCGTTCACACAGCAGGGGAACAGCTGACATTACTGAACCCCAGTAACACAGGAGCAAGTGTAGACTGTGCTAACAGCACTTCCGAGAAACAACTGGCGGTGTTGTAACCCAGGGATGAGAAGAGAACAGGGTGGAGGCAGCAGGACTTTTTGCCGTTCACACAGCAGGGGAACAGCTGACATTACTGAACCCCAGTAACACGGGAGCAAGTGTAGACTGTGCTAACAGCACTTCCGAGAAACAACTGGCGGTGTTGTAACCCAGGGATGAGAAGAGAACAGGGTGGAGGCAGCAGGACTTTTTGCCGTTCACACAGCAGGGGAACAGCTGACATTACTGAACCCCAGTAACACAGGAGCAAGTGTTAGACTGTGCTAACAGCACTTCCGAGAAACAACTGGCGGTGTTGTAACCCAGGGATGAGAAGAGAACAGGGTGGAGGCAGCAGGACTTTTTGCCGTTCACACAGCAGGGGAACAGCTGACATTACTGAACCCAGTAACACAGGAGCAAGTGTAGACTGTGCTAACAGCACTTCCGAGAAAAAAACTGGCGGTGTTGTAACCCAGGATGAGAAGAGAACAGGGTGGAGGCAGCAGGACTTTTTGCCGTTCACACAGCAGGGGAACAGCTGACATTACTGAACCCAGTAACACGGAGCAAGTGTAGACTGTGCTAACAGCACTTCCGAGAAACAACTGGCGGTGTTGTAACCCAGGGATGAGAAGAGAACAGGTGGAGGCAGCAGGATTTTTGCCGTTCACACAGGGGAACAGCTGACATTACTGAACCCCAGTAACACAGGAGCAAGTGTAGACTGTGCTAACAGCACTTCCGAGAAACAACTGGCGGTGTTGTAACCCAGGGATGAGAAGAGAACAGGGTGGAGGCAGCAGGACTTTTTGCCGTTCACACAGCAGGGGAACAGCTGACATTACTGAACCCCAGTAACACAGGAGCAAGTGTAGACTGTGCTAACAGCACTTCCGAGAAACAACTGGCGGTGTTGTAACCCAGGGATTGAGAAAGATCCAGGTGGAGGCAATGACTTTTGCCGTTCACACAGCAGGGGAACAGCTGACATTACTAACCCAGTAACACAGGAGAAGTGTAGACTGTGCTAACAGCACTTCCGAGAAACAACTGGCGGTGTTGTAACCCAGGGATGAGAAGAGAACAGGGTGGAGGCAGCAGGACTTTTTGCCGTTCACACAGCAGGGGAACAGCTGACATTACTGAACCCCAGTAACACGGGAGCAAGTGTAGCTGTGCTAACAGCACTTCCGAGAAACAACTGGCGGTGTTGTAACCCAGGGATGAGAAGAGAACAGGGTGGAGGCAGCAGGACTTTTTGCCGTTCACACAGCAGGGGAACAGCTGACATTACTGAACCCCAGTAACACAGGAGCAAGTGTAGACTGTGCTAACAGCACTTCCGAGAAACAACTGGCGGTGTTGTAACCCAGGGATGAGAAGAGAACAGGGTGGAGGCAGCAGGACTTTTTGCCGTTCACACAGCAGGGGAACAGCTGACATTACTGAACCCCAGTAACACAGGAGCAAGTGTAGACTGTGCTAACAGCACTTCCGAGAAACAACTGGCGGTGTTGTAACCCAGGGATGAGAAGAGAACAGGGTGGAGGCAGCAGGACTTTTTGCCGTTCACACAGCAGGGGAACAGCTGACATTACTGAACCCCAGTAACACAGGAGCAAGTGTAGACTGTGCTAACAGCACTTCCAAGCAACAACTGGCGGTGTTGGAGCCCAGGGTCAAGGAGGATGTTTAAATACTAGATCAAGTATTTTCCTTGTTACGTGTCAAATTAAAAATGTCTATACTCCAAACAAGAGAAATATAACCTTTAGTACCATAAGATGATGATTTTACTTTAAAAAATATATGTAAATTAATAATTGACAAACATAAACGCATACATTAACATGTTGAAAAGCAATGCAAACCACAATAAAAATCGGTTAAATAATCTGCTATACGGTTTTAAATAAAAGCATACAAGTACATATCAGAATCCATTAATGATGGATAAGTAACAGTATGTACACCATTTTCATTTGCTGAATAATATCACTAAAAAGTTTTTAAAAATATCTAAAATTTCCATCATGTAATACTGATAATATGTGGCAATCATTTATATTAACAAAAAAAACCTTTAAAAAGTGCATAGTGAAAACAGCTATTTATGCCTGACTGTGGACTTGCAAGCATGACAACGGATAGATAAGGTATATATAGATGACACTGCATAGCCACAGATGGTGAATGGCGATGTAATACTGTACCTCAATAAAGTGTGCGTTACTACTACATCCTTATTTTTATATAGCTTTATAAAAGGGTACGTGCATGTATGCTTGCGCCTTTGTTTGGACGCACAGACTGGCTTCCTGCTGTGACGCGTTGGGTATTGGAGCGTCTGTGCGTCTTATGACGCAGACTAACATTCACGGTGCGCATCGTTCATCATCGCAAGCGTACCGACAACACAAAGGCGTTGTCATGACTGCTTTACTCAGTAAACATGCACCTATGATGAAACATACACGCATGTGCCCTATTACATAACAAGCTACAAGAAAAATGCGTGTGAGGTGTGACACAGCTGTTTTGTTTAAGGTACAGTATTATATCGACATTGTATCAGGTTGTCGTATTCAGTCTGATAATAGATTTCTTACTATTCACTATTGTTCTTCACAATACAGGTATATATTTTTGCTATTGTGGACTATGCACTAATTGACTTTACCAAGGTAATGCATGATTTTTGTTAGCGATTATCATGTTTACATGAAGTACCTTTATGATAGGCTGTTAACTTTCTAACTCAAATATGTATTTTTAAATGACACAATATATGTAATGTTGAGAGGATATTCTACATGCATTGTTTGCACATATTACAGGTGTACATCACGTCCTTAATCAAATTGGATATTATATTTATTGTATGCTTTTTATTTCAAAGGCAAGAAACATGAAGTATAACCTTCGCACTGCAGCAGTTGTCAAAGTTAACCACATTATGCATTCCAACATTTGCAGTATTTGTTTCCATGATGTGAGTTGGATTGTAAGCTTATGGAGTGACAAGGTGACATCAGTATCCTATACATAAGTAGCTTTTGTGTTTGCATTTGTTTTCGACATGTGCATATCTGTAAATATATGTCACAATTATTTTGTTACAGATTTGTGGACAAAGACAATCATTTATGGTTTGAAAGTTGACGTTTCAATGTTTACAGCTTAGAAATCATGGTGTAGCCTCATATCTAGGTGTAGCACTAGACACTTTGAGATGTATTTTTTTTTTTTCACCATGATTAGGTAGCTAGCAGTAATTTTTGCCGGACACACAGCAGGGAACAGCAGGCGTTACTGAACCCCACAAACACATCAGCGATTGTTTTCATCTGTGCATCTAACACTTCTGAGCAGCAACTGGCGCTGTTGAAGCCCAGGGTCAAGGAGGGTGTAGGCAGAGGCCTAGTATGAGACGTTTGAAGTTGAAGTTGTAGTTAGCAGCAGTAATTTTTGCCAGACACACAGCAGGGGAACAGCAGGCGTTACTGAACCCCACAAACACATCAGCGATTGTTTTCATCTGTGCATCTAACACTTCTGAGCAGCAACTGGCGCTGTTGAAGCCAGGGTCAAGGAGGGTGTAGGCAGAGGCTAGTATTGAGACGTTTGAAGTTGAAGTTGTAGTTAGCAGCAGTAATTTTTGCCAACAACTAAAGGAAAGCAGCTTACTGAACCCACAAACAATACGATTGTTTTCATCTGTGTTAACACTTCTGAGCCAACTGGCGCTGTTGAAGCCCAGGGTCAAGGAGGGTGTAGGCATAAAATATTGAGTTATTGCCTTGTTACGTGGCCATTGCAAATGTATGTACTTCAAACAAGAATAAATGAAGTTTTACTACAACAATAAAATGATAAATTTCAATTACAAGAATAGAAAAATATTTATACTTGACAGTCCTCTGTGGTTGATAACGTTTAATGGCTAACTGAAAATATGGTAACAAATTCAAAGCTTTCGAGACTACTCAGGTGTCTTCATCAGGCTAAGAGTAAAGCCAAAAATGAAGAATCACATATTTCTACACACAACAGGACACAGGAATAGCTAAGACAAGTGAGGGAGGGACAAGTGAGGGGAGACCGGCAACAAAAAGGAGAACAAGGATGAATTATCAGCGCCACACAATCACAGATAAATTAATGAATTTACCTGTGGCAAAAGACTTTTGTATGCCCGGTCATAGCATCATGGATATGGAATTACTGTTATTAAAATATAACTTCAAATATGAGAAACGTACAAAGGTTTCAGAATATAAGCTCATCATGACCTTTGACACTGTTAGTGATGGAATGAATAGATCACATGGATTTATGTCATTCTATATCAATTAAGGAATCTGCGTCTATGCCCTTCCAGGGTCATGAAAACCCAAAAAAATACGCCAATGAGAGGGCAATCAAACTTTCTATCCTTATCTAGGAACTGTTCCAATATTTATGTTCATCCCTGTGAGATAATGACAGTTCTGATACACGTCACTTACTTGTCTTACCTATTGCACTATTCCTGTGTCCTGTTGTGTATAGAAATATGTGATGCTTAATTTTTTTAGTTAGTCTTTCCCTGATGAAGAGACGTGAGTAGCCTTGAAAGCTTGCAATTTGTTTCCATCTTTTCAGTTATCCATTAAAAGGTATCAACCACTGCTGACTCTGAAGTCTAAATATTTTTCTATCTACTGGCTAACACGGTACAAAGATACACATGTTTTCTAATTTCAAGAAGGAAAAATAAAGAAAATACAAATATAAACGCATATATGCACATGCCAAAAATAAATGGAACAACACAACACCCAAAAAATTGGTAACAAAATATAGTGTTGTAAATTTAAGAATAAAAGTAAATTTTTTTTTTTTATGAATAATGCTTAAGGAACGCTATGTTAAACCATAACATAGTGAAGACAATGGATTTTGTAATAGTCACTCATCATCATCATCGCAAATTTTATGTGACAGTCACAGACATTTCAATTATTTAAGTTCATAAAATCGTAACTTTCTATAGCATGTATGACATGTCCAGCATGGACTCATCAATGTGATTGATGACACAATAATGTACAATAAAAAATAACCATTTAAAAAAACATTAGGCATTGTTTGTCACAATTTAAGTGTGTGCCTGCAAGTGTAGGTGAAACAAAGGCTACGGATAGCAAAGGTATATTCTATGTCTGTATCAGACAGTGGACAGCCTCTGATGGGTAATGCCGATGTTATACTGTACGTCAATAAAGTCTGCGGCTGAAATCATGCATTTTTTGCTTGTAGAGTGTTGAAGAGGGTAAAAGAATGTCTGTTTGCGCAAAGCTTTATCCGTCAACACTACCTTCCTACTGTCACGCGTAGGGTAGGGTAGCGTGTGGCAATTAGCTGACTATCAAATGTGAGGTTAGGCTGCGTTATTGCGCACTAGGGACGCAAAAAAAAATACAGCAGTAATAATTTAATGTGTAATACTACACCTATGACAAACCAAAAAATTACGTTCCCTCTTTAACAATGTACAAGACTAACAAGCCTAATGGTTGACGCTGACTTAATTGAGATACAGTATTACATCAACATTGTCCATGAGTAACTATGCACTGTGATACCTATATACCAGTATTAATTTATATCTCTTGTGGTTGTTTCAACAGCACTTGCAGGTATAATACCTATTGTCAGTATGCATGATGCACTTTCTAGATGTAATAATTTATTATTGGACATTATTACCATGTTTACATGCTGGCCATTTCATATATGGTGTTTGAAGTTACAGTTGGCATCAGTATGTGTATTTTATAATGTCTGTCATAAATAAAACTCGTGATGATGATGATGAGGATGTAATGATTCGTACATCCATTGAGTGCATTATCTTACAGGTACAGATAAAGTTCCTTAAAAGCATTAATTCATAAGTCTGAAATGTACTTTTATGCATTAATTTAAAAATGTGAAGAGTAGACTATGTTTTATTTTTTGTTACCATTTCTAATAGACATGTGCAGATATGCGCTGTGATGACAAATTATTATTTGTCCATATTTTCTTAAAAATTTATCATTCTAGGCCTGCAAAACTTCACAATTTCATGTTTTCAGCATAACAAGCAGGGTGACGGCTCTTCCCTATTTGGAGCATGTTGGTCATGTGTTTTTCTGTCCATGTGTCGGGAACAGGACACTTCTTGCCGTTGACACAGCAGGGGAACAGCTGGCGTTACTGAACCCCACTAACAGTAGAGCTTGTGTTTTGTTCTGTGGACACGACACTTCTGAGCAGCAACTGGCAGTGTTGGAGCCCAGGGAGTAGAGTTCAGGTGGTAGAAAGATGAACATAACAGGAGACATGGATAACGTTGCGAACCAGTTATTTAATCTGAAAACGGACAGACAAATTCTGGCGAGATCCATGCCTTGTTCATTTTCAGAAAAGTAAGCCGGTCTACATTATCGGAGGATAGTCGCATGCGACGGTCTGTTAGTACACCACCTGCAGCACTAAAGACGCGCTCCGATAATACACTGGCAGCAGGGCAAGCCAGCACCTCCAATGCATACTGGCTAAGCTCTGGCCATGTATCCAGCTTAGAGACCCAAAACTTGAATGGGGAAGAGCCATCTGGGAGTACACTGAGAGGCAAAGCCAAGTAGTCTGTCACCATCTGACGGATACGTTGCCTCCCGCTGACTGGAGCCCTCTCGGATGGTGTAGACATTTGTGGCGCTGCCACAAAACTTTGCCACATTTTGAACATACTGGTCTTTCCCTGTGCAGAGGCACTGCGTGTGCTCCCTCTTGTTGCAGAGCTCTCTACACTGCCTCGACGCACAGAGCTGCTTTGTAAAGCAGTAGCAGCAGCAGTGCTCTCGGCAGTAAGGTAGAACATTAGGGATTGCACCAGTGTGTCTTGGTACTCCCGCATTTTACGCTCCCGGTTCAACGGTGTGATGAGGCTTTTGACGTTGTCCCGGTAGCGAGGGTCTAGGAGGGTGTACACCCAATAATCAGACGTCGTGAGAATGTGGGCGATGCGGCGGTCGTTTCTTAGGCACTGCAGCATGAAATCAACCATGTGCTGCAGACTCCCAACTGGCAAAGAAACGCTGTCCTCTGCAAGAGGCGTTATCTCTGCCTGCTCTGCATCACCCCACCCTCGCTCTACATACTGACTAGAGCGTTGTGTACCTCCCTCTGGAGCGATGTCTTCCTCCTCCATTGACTCCTCCTCCTCATCCTCCTCACAAAGTGAGCCCTGCCCAGCCCTTTGTGAGGAACCACGTTGCGCTGACTTTCCAGAAGGTGATGGAATTTGTGACTCCTCATCCTCCACCTCTTCCAAAACCTCATCCCTTATTGCTTGCAGTGTTTTTTGAAGCAGGCAGATAAGGGGGACAGTCAGGCTGACTAGTGCATCATCTGCACTCGCCATCCGCGTTGACTCATCAAACGCACGCAAAACGTGGCACATGTCCTTCATAGTGGCCCACTCATTAATGGTGAAGTGTGGACGGCGCAAATTGCGTGTTGATTGCGCCTGATGCAGCTGATACTCCATAACTGCTGGCTGCTGCTCACACAACCGCTCCAACATATGTAACGTTGAATTCCACCTGGTGGATACGTCACATATGATGCGATGTTCAGGAAGGCGCAATCTGCGTTGCAGAGCTGCAATGCGCGATCTGGCCATGCTGGAACGTCGCAAGTGAGCGCACTCTAGGCGGACCTTGTGCAGCAGTGCATCAAGATCCGGATAGTCCCTCAAAAAACTCTGCACGACCAAGTTGAGCACATGTGCCAGACATGGTATGTGAGTGAGGTTGCCAAGGCCCAGAGCTGCCACCAGATTTCGGCCATTGTCACACACTACCAAACCTGGCTGGAGATTCGCTGGCAAAAACCACACGTCGCTCTCCTGCTTGATGGCATTCCAGACCTCCTGCGCTGTGTGGCTTCGATTCCCCATGGGAATTAATTTCAGAACGGCCTGTTGCCGTTTGGCCACGGCTGTGCTCATATCGGTCGCATCAGGTAAGCGTCCACGGGTCCATGTGGAGGTAGACCGTGACGGCTCCTGCAGCGATGATTCTGAGGAACTGGAGTAGGAGGAGGAGTCAATGTGGACAGACTTGATTCCGGCAATCCTTGGAGTTGGCAGAACACGTACAGCGCCACTCGCAAGATCTGTACCCGGCTCCACAACATTCACCCAATGGGCAGTGAGTGAAAGGTATCGTCCCTGGCCATGGGTACTGGTCCACGCATCGGTGGTCAGGTGGACCTTGCTACTGACGGCGTTTAGTAGCGCATGTTTAATTTTTGCCTCAACATGCTTTTGCAGACCAGGGACGGCTTGCCTGCTGAAATAAAATCGGCTGGGCACATTGTATTGTGGGACTGCCAATGCCATTAATTCACGGAAACTGTCAGTCTCCACCAGCCTGAATGACAGCATTTCAAGGGACAGGAGTTTTGCAATGCCAGCATTCAGAGCCTGTGCTCGTGGATGGTTTGCCGAGTATGGCCGTCTTTTATCCCATGCCTGTGCTACCGATGGCTGTTTTGTGGCCTGGGTGTGTGAGGATGACAGGGAACTTGCAGCTGTGGGTGGAATAACACTGTGTCTCTGGACAACAGTGACAGAGGTTCTTCCATGGCGATCCTTTGAGGAAGCCTTACCAGCTGTGTGTGAACTGGAGGAAGAGGCTCCAACAGGAGCTGAAGATGTAGGTGCTGCTGTAGGTTGGCCTACATCTCCAGTGTGTCTTTGTAACTCAACAAAGTGCTTTGACCGCACATGTTTCCACATATTTGTTGTATTAAGGTTACTGACACTTTTACCTCTTTTAATTTTTTGATTACACAGCTTGCATTTGACATAGCAAATATCATCTGCAACTGTATCAAAAAAGGACCACGCAGAGCAAGTCCTGGGAGCGCCCGGTTTGGCTGTTGTAAGAGAACTGCTCCGAACGGGTGCCAAACTGGAGGCTACAGGCAAGCGAGTCTGCAGCCTACCTCTCCCTACTGTTTGGACCGTTGGTGCAATCTCTTCCTCAGAGCTGCTCCCACCACCTTCCTGTTCCTCACGCCATGTTGGGTCTTGGACCTCATCATCTCCACCACTACCCTCTTCCAACACCTGCTGTTGTTGGGTGGTCTGGCCAGCACCATGCTCAACAGAAACTGGCAACTGAGTCTCATCATCATCAGATGCGTTCTGCGGTGTGCTGACCATCGGCACTGGCTCACCCGCCTCTTCAGATTCAGAGAGACACAGCTGTTGCGCATCACTGCATACTGCCTCTTCTTCACATTCCAGAATGCTGCTTGGCTGGGCCCCTGTTTCCAAGCCAACAGATTCTGAGAACAGAAGCAGAGACTCAGCTGGCTCCTGTACAGAGCTCTCTGACTGCCTGGGCAATTTGGCAGGCGGTGAAGAGACTGATGGTTGTTCAACAGTGCTGTGGTCCTGAGAGGAGGTGGAAGGTATTGAAGTCGATGCATTGGCTGCCATCCAACCAACAACGGCTTCAATTTGTTCTTCACGCAGCAGGGGGGTACGCTGAGCTCCTACAAAAGTGCGCATAAAGGAACGCTCACGGGGAAAACTGGTGGATGCTGTGTCACTGGGTGCGGCAGCAGCCACAGAATCCCCACGTCCTCTCCCTGCTGCAAATCCACGGCCTCGACCACGACCACGTGCCTTACTCACTGACTTCTTCATCTTGGTAGATTGATAAAGAAAGTCAGAAAAGTTAAGGCCTAAGTGTGGTTATTCCTCACAGACTACAGTGAACCCTGCAGACAACTGTTCAGTATCTGTGAAAGGCCCCTTTGTGTACTTCTATAGTGTTTGCAACCAATGTATTGTATACGGATGGAAGCGCGTCACACTAATAGATTAGATTTTTTTCCACTAAAATGGAGCAGCACCAATTAGAGAAAAATGTGAAGGATGAGGCAGTGACACACGCTCAGCAGACTACAACCGGCAGTGGTTGAAGTACAAACTGGAGCGTAATCTGCACTCACAAAATGAAAAGCTCACAGACTACAGTGAACACTGAAACACAACTATTCACTATCTGTGAAAAGCTCCTTTGTGTACTTCTATAGTGTTTGCAACCAATGTATTGTATACGGATGGAAGCGCGTCACACTAATAGATTAGATTTTTTTTCCACTAAAATGGAGCAGCACCAATTAGAGAAAAATGTGAAGGATGAGGCAGTGACACACGCTCAGCAGACTACAACCGGCAGTGGTTGAAGTACAAACTGGAGCGTAATCTGCACTCACAAAATGAAAAGCTCACAGACTACAGTGAACACTGAAACACAACTATTCACTATCTGTGAAAAGCTCCTTTGTGTACTTCTATAGTGTTTGCAACCAATGTATTGTATACGGATGGAAGCGCGTCACACTAATAGATTAGATTTTTTTCCACTAAAATGGAGCAGCACCAATTAGAGAAAAATGTGAAGGATGAGGCAGTGACACACGCTCAGCAGACTACAACCGGCAGTGGTTGAAGTACAAACTGGAGCGTAATCTGCACTCACAAAATGAAAAGCTCACAGACTACAGTGAACACTGAAACAAACTATTCACTATCTGTGAAAAGCTCCTTTGTGTACTTCTATAGTGTTTGCAACCAATGTATTGTATACGGATGGAAGCGCGTCACACTAATAGATTAGATTTTTTTCCACTAAAATGGAGCAGCACCAATTAGAGAAAAATGTGAAGGATGAGGCAGTGACACACGCTCAGCAGACTACAACCGGCAGTGGTTGAAGTACAAACTGGAGCGTAATCTGCACTCACAAAATGAAAAGCTCACAGACTACAGTGAACACTGAAACACAACTATTCACTATCTGTGAAAAGCTCCTTTGTGTACTTCTATAGTGTTTGCAACCAATGTATTGTATACGGATGGAAGCGCGTCACACTAATAGATTAGATTTTTTTCCACTAAAATGGAGCAGCACCAATTAGAGAAAAATGTGAAGGATGAGGCAGTGACACACGCTCAGCAGACTACAACCGGCAGTGGTTGAAGTACAAACTGGAGCGTAATCTGCACTCACAAAATGAAAAGCTCACAGACTACAGTGAACACTGAAACACAACTATTCACTATCTGTGAAAAGCTCCTTTGTGTACTTCTATAGTGTTTGCAACCAATGTATTGTATACGGATGGAAGCGCGTCACACTAATAGATTAGATTTTTTTCCACTAAAATGGAGCAGCACCAATTAGAGAAAAATGTGAAGGATGAGGCAGTGACACACGCTCAGCAGACTACAACCGGCAGTGGTTGAAGTACAAACTGGAGCGTAATCTGCACTCACAAAATGAAAAGCTCACAGACTACAGTGAACACTGAAACACAACTATTCACTATCTGTGAAAAGCTCCTTTGTGTACTTCTATAGTGTTTGCAACCAATGTATTGTATACGGATGGAAGCGCGTCACACTAATAGATTAGATTTTTTTCCACTAAAATGGAGCAGCACCAATTAGAGAAAAATGTGAAGGATGAGGCAGTGACACACGCTCAGCAGACTACAACCGGCAGTGGTTGAAGTAACAAACTGGAGCGTAATCTGCACTCAAAAAATGAAAAGCTCACAGACTACAGTGAACACTGAAACACAACTATTCACTATCTGTGAAAAGCTCCTTTGTGTACTTCTATAGTGTTTGCAACCAATGTATTGTATACGGATGGAAGCGCGTCACACTAATAGATTAGATTTTTTTCCACTAAAATGGAGCAGCACCAATTAGAGAAAAATGTGAAGGATGAGGCAGTGACACACGCTCAGCAGACTACAACCGCAGTGGTTGAAGAACTAACTGGAGCGTGATCTGCACTCAAAAAATCAAAACCTCACAGACTGCAGTGAACACTGAAACACAACTATTCACTATCTGTGAAAAGCTCCTTTGTGTATTCTATAGTGTTTGCAACCAATGTATTGTATACGGATGGAAGCACGTCACACTAATAGATTTGATTTTTTTCTAATATAATGGAGCTGCACCAATTCCACTAAATAAAATAAAAAAAAAAAAAGAGTCAGTGACACGTGCAGATGCCTACAAACAGCGGTGGATGCAGAGCAAACTGCAGCGTCACCTGCACTGTCACACACACACCTTGCACAGAGCTGTTAAAACAACACTGGCAAAATGAAGCTTTACACAGCGGTTGGTAAACTAGCCTGCCTCAAGCACAGTAGTACACAAAATCGCAATATCTAACTGTCCCTCAGAGTAGCAGAGTAGCGTTCTGTCCCTTACTGAGTTCACAGCACAGTGACGCTAAAATGGCGGCGGCGCCTTTTATAGTGCATTCTGACATCATTTCAGCAGCCAATCACAGCCATGCCATTAGTTAAGATGACCGCAGCATTACAGGATGTGCCCACACTTCGTAGGATTCCTCATTGGCTGACTAAAATCACATTGCCTCTCAAAGAATTATGGGAACTTCCGATTCCGGTATACGATATGGAAAAAGTATCGGAATTAAGTATCGGAATTCCGATAACGCGAATATCGGCCGATACCCGATACTTGCGGTATCGGAATGCTCAACACTAGTTATAACTTAAGCAGGCCCAATGGCACCAATGAATGTGAAACACTATGTCAAACCGTTGGCCATAACTTTTCTCAGGGTGGTCCAAAGTTGAAATTTTTGGGTGATTTCTGCTCCTCTAGTCGTCCCTAACAAGATTCAAAGCGGTTGAGTTCGAGTCTGTCGTACTTCAGGAGAAAACGGAAAACATGTTATAACTTAAGCAGGCCCAATGGCACCAATGAATGTGAAACACTATGTCAAACCGTTGGCCATAACTTTTCTCAGGGTGGTCCAAAGTTGAAATTTTTGGGTGATTTCTGCTCCTCTAGTCGTCCCTAACAAGATTCAAAGCGGTTGAGTTCGAGTCTGTCGTACTTCAGGAGAAAACGGAAAACATGTTATAACTTAAGCAGGCCCAATGGCACCAATGAATGTGAAACACTATGTCAAACCGTTGGCCATAACTTTTCTCAGGGTGGTCCAAAGTTGAAATTTTTGGGTGATTTCTGCTCCTCTAGTCGTCCCTAACAAGATTCAAAGCGGTTGAGTTCGAGTCTGTCGTACTTCAGGAGAAAACGGAAAACATGTTATAACTTAAGCAGGCCCAATGGCACCAATGAATGTGAAACACTATGTCAAACCGTTGGCCATAACTTTTCTCAGGGTGGTCCAAAGTTGAAATTTTTGGGTGATTTCTGCTCCTCTAGTCGTCCCTAACAAGATTCAAAGCGGTTGAGTTCGAGTCTGTCGTACTTCAGGAGAAAACGGAAAACATGTTATAACTTAAGCAGGCCCAATGGCACCAATGAATGTGAAACACTATGTCAAACCGTTGGCCATAACTTTTCTCAGGGTGGTCCAAAGTTGAAATTTTTGGGTGATTTCTGCTCCTCTAGTCGTCCCTAACAAGATTCAAAGCGGTTGAGTTCGAGTCTGTCGTACTTCAGGAGAAAACGGAAAACATGTTATAACTTAAGCAGGCCCAATGGCACCAATGAATGTGAAACACTATGTCAAACCGTTGGCCATAATTTTCTCAGGGTGGTCCAAAGTTGAAATTTTTGGGTGATTTCTGCTCCTCTAGTCGTCCCTAACAAGATTCAAAGCGGTTGAGTTCGAGTCTGTCGTACTTCAGGGAAAACGGAAAACATGTTATAACTTAAGCAGGCCCAATGGCACCAATGAATGTGAAAACACTATGTCAAACCGTTGGCCATAACTTTCTCAGGGTGGTCCAAAGTTGAAATTTTTGGGTGATTTCTGCTCCTCTAGTCGTCCCTAACAAGATTCAAAGCGGTTGAGTTCGAGTCTGTCGTACTTCAGGAGAAAACGGAAAAATGTTATAACTTAAGCAGGCCCAATGGCACCAATGAATGTGAAACACTATGTCAACCGTTGGCCATAACTTTTCTCAGGGTGGTCCAAAGTTGAAATTTTTGGGTGATTTCTGCTCCTCTAGTCGTCCCTAACAAGATTCAAAGCGGTTGAGTTCGAGTCTGTCGTACTTCAGGAGAAAACGGAAAACATGTTATAACTTAAGCAGGCCCAATGGCACCAATGAATGTGAAACACTATGTCAAACCGTTGGCCATAACTTTTCTCAGGGTGTCTCAGAAAGGAAAATTTTATTTAAGCGCCCAATCAAGAATGTGAAAACTTAGTCAACGTTGGCTACTTTCAGGGGCAAAGTTGAAATTTTGATATTACGCCCAATGCACCATAATTAAACTATGAACTTGAACTTTCAGGGGCAAAGGAAATTTGTTTAACCTCTAGCGGCCCAATACAAATAAGGTGATCATTGTCAACGTTGGCAAATTTCCAGGGTGTAAGTTAAATTTTTGGGCTATTGGCTCCTTATGTAAACCATTCAAACGTGATATTTCAGTGTGGTCTAGTGAAATGGAATACATGTTATCTTAAGCAGCCCAAGGCCAATGATTGGATACTATTCAAACGTTGGCCATAACTTTTCTCAGGGTGGTCCAAAGTTGAAATTTTTGGGTGATTTCTGCTCCTCTAGTCGTCCCTAACAAGATTCAAAGCGGTTGAGTTCGAGTCTGTCGTACTTCAGGAGAAAACGGAAAACATGTTATAACTTAAGCAGGCCCAATGGCACCAATGAATGTGAATACACTATGTCAAACCGTTGGCCATAACTTTTCTCAGGGTGGTCCAAAGTTGAAATTTTTGGGTGATTTCTGCTCCTCTAGTCGTCCCTAACAAGATTCAAAGCGGTTGAGTTCGAGTCTGTCGTACTTCAGGAGAAAACGGAAAACATGTTATAACTTAAGCAGGCCCAATGGCACCAATGAATGTGAAACACTATGTCAAACCGTTGGCCATAACTTTTCTCAGGGTGGTCCAAAGTTGAAATTTTTGGGTGATTTCTGCTCCTCTAGTCGTCCCTAACAAGATTCAAAGCGGTTGAGTTCGAGTCTGTCGTACTTCAGGAGAAAACGGAAAACATGTTATAACTTAAGCAGGCCCAATGGCACCAATGAATGTGAAACACTATGTCAAACCGTTGGCCATAACTTTTCTCAGGGTGGTCCAAAGTTGAAATTTTTGGGTGATTTCTGCTCCTCTAGTCGTCCCTAACAAGATTCAAAGCGGTTGAGTTCGAGTCTGTCGTACTTCAGGAGAAAACGGAAAACATGTTATAACTTAAGCAGGCCCAATGGCACCAATGAATGTGAAAACACTATGTCAAACGTTGGCCATAACTTTTCTCAGGGTGGTCCAAAGTTGAAATTTTTGGGTGATTTCTGCTCTCTAGTCGTCCCTAACAAGATTCAAAGCGGTTGAGTTCGAGTCTGTGTACTTCAGGAGAAACGGAAAACATGTTAAACTTAAGCAGGACCAATGGCACCAAGAATGTGCATAACACTATGTCAAACGTTGGCCATAAACTTTTTCAGGGTGGTCCAAAGTTGAAATTTTTGGGTGATTCTGTCCTCTAGTCGTCCTCTAACAGATTGCAAAGCGGTTGAGTTCGAGTTGTGTACTTCAGAGGAAACGGAAAACATGTTATAACTTAAGCAGGGCCCAATGGCACAATGAATGTGTAAACACTATGTCAAACCGTTGGCCATAACTTTTCTCAGGGTGGTCCAAAGTTGAAATTTTTGGGTGATTTCTGCTCCTCTAGTCGTCCCTAACAAGATTCAAACGGTTAGTTGAGTCGAGTAACTTCAGGAGGAAAACGAAAACTTTTTATAACTTAGCAGCCAATGGCCCAAAGAATGTGAAAGACTATGTCAAACGTTGGCCATACTTTCTCAGGGTGGTCAAAAGTTTGAAATTTTAGGGATTTGCTCCCTAGTCGTCCTAACAAGATTCAAAGTGGTATTGTTTCGAGTCTGTGATACTTCAGGAGAAATACGGAAAAACATGTTATAACTTAAGCAGGCCCATGGCACCAATGAATGTGAAACAACTATGTCAAACGTTGGCCATGACTTTTCAGTGGCCAAAGTGAAATATTTGGTGATTTTCTCAGTGTCGTCCAACAAGTTAAAGTTTTGAGTTCGAGTCTGTCGTATCTCGACAAAACGTGTAACTGTGTACTTAGCAGGCCCAGGCACAATGAATGTGATAACTTATGTCACCAGTGGCCATAATTTCCAGGTGTCAAAGTTGAAATTTTGTATTTGCTGTCCAAATTTGAATTTTTGAGATTTCAGCTCTGTTGCGTTCAGCGGTACTAAGGGTGAGTTCAAGTGGTAATAATGTATAATAGAGCCAAAGGCACAATGAATTAAACAGCCATGAAACCAATGGCAATTAATATCAATGGTCAAAGTTGAATTTTTAGGGGGTAATTGATTTTGGTGATTCTGCTCCATCGTCCCTAAAAGATTCAAAGGGTTGAGTTCGAGTCTGTCGTACTTCAGGAGAAAACGGAAAACATGTTATAAACCCATGAGCAGCAATGACATATGAAATGAAACCATTCCAAACTTTAGCAATTTCCAGGTGGTCCAAATTGAAATTTTTGGGTGATTTCTGCTCCTCTAGTCGTCCCTAACAAGATTCAAAGCGGTTGAGTTCGAGTCTGTCGTACTTCAGGAGAAAACGGAAAAATGTTATAACTTAAGCAGCCCAATGGCACCAATGAATGTAAACACTATTTCAAACCGTGGCCATAACTTTTCAGTGGCAAAGTTGAAATTTTTGGTGATTTCGCTACTCTAGTCGTCCTAACAGATTCAAGCGGTGATTCGAGTCTGGTACTTAGGAGAAACGTAAACGAAACCCAATGAATAATTAAGCAGGCCAATGGCACCATAATGTGAACCATGGTCAAACGTTGGCTACTTTTCTCAGGGTGGTCCAAAGTTGAAATTTTTAGGTGATTTCTGTCCTCTGTCGTCCCTAACAAGATCAAACGGTATATTCGAGTCTGTGTACTTCAGGAGAACGGACAAAATGTTATAACTTAACAGGATTGGCACAATGAAGTGAAAACTTGTCAAACCGTTTGCCATAACTTTCTCAGGGTTAGTCAAGTTGATTTGGTTCTTCGACACCTTGACTAAAAATTCAAAGCGGTGAGTTGATCTGTCGTATTGAGAACAAACGGAAACATATTTACTTAGGGCCCAAGGCACATTTTGATGTGAACCTATGTCAACCTTGGCCATAACTTTTCTCAGGGTGGTCCAAAGTTGAAATTTTGGGTGATTCTGTCTTGTTCCCTAACAGATTCAAAGCGTTGAGTTCAGTCTGTCGTACTTAGGAGAAACGGAAAACATGTTTAATTAAGCGGCCAATGGCACCATGAATGGAACACAGTCAAACGTTGGCCATACTTTTCTCAGTGGTCAAAGTTGAAAATTTGGTGATTCTGCTCCTCTAGTGTCCCTAACAGATCAAAGCGGTTGAGTTCGAGTCTGTCGTACTTCAGGGAAAGGAAACATGTTATAACTTAAGCAGGCCCAATGGCACCAATGATGTGAAACACTATGTCAAACCGTGGCCATAACTTTTCTCAGGGTGGTCAAAGTTGAAATTTTTGGGTGATTTCTGCTCCTTAGTGTCCCTAACAGATTCAAAGCGGTGAGTTCGGTCTGTCGTACTTCAGGAGAAACGAAAACATGTTATAACTTAGAGGCCCAATGGCACCAATGAATGTGAAACATATGTCAAACGTTGGCCATAACTTTTCTCAGGGTGGTCAAAGTTGAAATTTTTGGGTGATTTTCCTCTAGTGTCCTAACAAGATTCAAAGCGGTTGAGTTCGAGTCTGTCGTACTTCAGGGAAACGGAAAACATGTTATAACTTAAGCAGGCCCAATGGCACCAATGAATGTGAAACCTATGTCAAACCGTTGGCCATAACTTTTCTCAGGGTGGTCAAAGTTGAAATTTTTGGGTGATTTCTGCTCTCTAGTCGTCCTAACAGATTCAAGCGGTTGAGTTCGAGTCTGTGTACTTCAGGAGAAACGGAAAACATGTATACTTAAGCAGGCCCAATGCACCATGAATGTGAAAACATGTCAACGTTGGCATAACTTTTCCAGGGTGGTCCAAAGTTGAAATTTTTGGTGATTTCTGCTCTTAGTCGCCCTAACAAGATTCAACGTTGAGTTCGAGTCTGTGTACTTCAGGAGAAACGGAAATGTTTAACTTAGCGCCCATGGCACCAATGATGTGAAACACTATGTCAATGGCAATTTTCTCGGTGGTCCAAATTGAAATTTTTGGGTGATTTTGCTCTCTAGTGTCCTAACAAGATTAAAGCGGTGATTGAGTCTGTCGTACTTCAGGAGAAAACGGAAAACATGTTATAACTTAAGCAGGCCCAATGGCACCAATGAATGTGAAACACTATGTCAAACCGTTGGCCATAACTTTTCTCAGGGTGGTCCAAAGTTGAAATTTTTGGGTGATTTCTGCTCCTCTAGTCGTCCCTAACAAGATTCAAAGCGGTTGAGTTCGAGTCTGTCGTACTTCAGGAGAAAACGGAAAACATGTTATAACTTAAGCAGGCCCAATGGCACCAATGAATGTGAAACACTATGTCAAACCGTTGGCCATAACTTTTCTCAGGGTGGTCCAAAGTTGAAATTTTTGGGTGATTTCTGCTCCTCTAGTCGTCCCTAACAAGATTCAAAGCGGTTGAGTTCGAGTCTGTCGTACTTCAGGAGAAAACGGAAAACATGTTATAACTTAAGCAGGCCAATGGCACCAATGAATGTGAAACACTATGTCAAACCGTTGGCCATAACTTTTCTCAGGGTGGTCCAAAGTTGAAATTTTTGGGTGATTTCTGCTCCTCTAGTCGTCCCTAACAAGATTCAAAGCGGTTGAGTTCGAGTCTGTCGTACTTCAGGAGAAAACGGAAAACATGTTATAACTTAAGCAGGCCCAATGGCACCAATGAATGTGAAACACTATGTCAAACCGTTGGCCATAACTTTTCTCAGGGTGGTCCAAAGTTGAAATTTTTGGGTGATTTCTGCTCCTCTAGTCGTCCCTAACAAGATTCAAAGCGGTTGAGTTCGAGTCTGTCGTACTTCAGGAGAAAACGGAAAACATGTTATAACTTAAGCAGGCCCAATGGCACCAATGAATGTGAAACACTATGTCAAACCGTTGGCCATAACTTTTTCTCAGGGTGGTCCAAAGTTGAAATTTTTGGGTGATTTCTGCTCCTCTAGTCGTCCCTAACAAGATTCAAAGCGGTTGAGTTCGAGTCTGTCGTACTTCAGGAGAAAACGGAAAACATGTTATAACTTAAGCAGGCCCAATGGCACCAATGAATGTGAAACACTATGTCAAACCGTTGGCCATAACTTTTCTCAGGGTGGTCCAAAGTTGAAATTTTTGGGTGATTTCTGCTCCTCTAGTCGTCCCTAACAAGATTCAAAGCGGTTGAGTTCGAGTCTGTCGTACTTCAGGAGAAAACGGAAAACATGTTATAACTTAAGCAGGCCCAATGGCACCAATGAATGTGAAACACTATGTCAAACCGTTGGCCATAACTTTTCTCAGGGTGGTCCAAAGTTGAAATTTTTGGGTGATTTCTGCTCCTCTAGTCGTCCCTAACAAGATTCAAAGCGGTTGAGTTCGAGTCTGTCGTACTTCAGGAGAAAACGGAAAACATGTTATAACTTAAGCAGGCCCAATGGCACCAATGAATGTGAAACACTATGTCAAACCGTTGGCCATAACTTTTCTCAGGGTGGTCCAAAGTTGAAATTTTTGGGTGATTTCTGCTCCTCTAGTCGTCCCTAACAAGATTCAAAGCGGTTGAGTTCGAGTCTGTCGTACTTCAGGAGAAAACGGAAAACATGTTATAACTTAAGCAGGCCCAATGGCACCAATGAATGTGAAACACTATGTCAAACCGTTGGCCATAACTTTTCTCAGGGTGGTCCAAAGTTGAAATTTTTGGGTGATTTCTGCTCCTCTAGTCGTCCCTAACAAGATTCAAAGCGGTTGAGTTCGAGTCTGTCGTACTTCAGGAGAAAACGGAAAACATGTTATAACTTAAGCAGGCCCAATGGCACCAATGAATGTGAAACACTATGTCAAACCGTTGGCCATAACTTTTCTCAGGGTGGTCCAAAGTTGAAATTTTTGGGTGATTTCTGCTCCTCTAGTCGTCCCTAAAAGATTCAAAGCGGTTGAGTTCGAGTCTGTCGTACTTCAGGAGAAAACGGAAAACATGTTATAACTTAAGCAGGCCCAATGGCACCAATGAATGTGAAACACTATGTCAAACCGTTGGCCATAACTTTTCTCAGGGTGGTCCAAAGTTGAAATTTTTGGGTGATTTCTGCTCCTCTAGTCGTCCCTAACAAGATTCAAAGCGGTTGAGTTCGAGTCTGTCGTACTTCAGGAGAAAACGGAAAACATGTTATAACTTAAGCAGGCCCAATGGCACCAATGAATGTGAAACACTATGTCAAACCGTTGGCCATAACTTTTCTCAGGGTGGTCCAAAGTTGAAATTTTTGGGTGATTTCTGCTCCTTAGTCGTCCCTAACAAGATTCAAAGCGGTTGAGTTCGAGTCTGTCGTACTTCAGGAGAAAACGGAAAACATGTTATAACTTAAGCAGGCCCAATGGCACCAATGAATGTGAAACACTATGTCAAACCGTTGGCCATAACTTTTCTCAGGGTGGTCCAAAGTTGAAATTTTTGGGTGATTTCTGCTCCTCTAGTCGTCCCTAACAAGATTCAAAGCGGTTGAGTTCGAGTCTGTCGTACTTCAGGAGAAAACGGAAAACATGTTATAACTTAAGCAGGCCCAATGGCACCAATGAATGTGAAACACTATGTCAAACCGTTGGCCATAACTTTTCTCAGGGTGGTCCAAAGTTGAAATTTTTGGGTGATTTCTGCTCCTCTAGTCGTCCCTAACAAGATTCAAAGCGGTTGAGTTCGAGTCTGTCGTACTTCAGGAGAAAACGGAAAACATGTTATAACTTAAGCAGGCCCAATGGCACCAATGAATGTGAAACACTATGTCAAACCGTTGGCCATAACTTTTCTCAGGGTGGTCCAAAGTTGAAATTTTTGGGTGATTTCTGCTCCTCTAGTCGTCCCTAACAAGATTCAAAGCGGTTGAGTTCGAGTCTGTCGTACTTCAGGAGAAAACGGAAAACATGTTATAACTTAAGCAGGCCCAATGGCACCAATGAATGTGAAACACTATGTCAAACCGTTGGCCATAACTTTTCTCAGGGTGGTCCAAAGTTGAAATTTTTGGGTGATTTCTGCTCCTCTAGTCGTCCCTAACAAGATTCAAAGCGGTTGAGTTCGAGTCTGTCGTACTTCAGGAGAAAACGGAAAACATGTTATAACTTAAGCAGGCCCAATGGCACCAATGAATGTGAAACACTATGTCAAACCGTTGGCCATAACTTTTCTCAGGGTGGTCCAAAGTTGAAATTTTTGGGTGATTTCTGCTCCTCTAGTCGTCCCTAACAAGATTCAAAGCGGTTGAGTTCGAGTCTGTCGTACTTCAGGAGAAAACGGAAAACATGTTTAAACTTAAGCAGGCCCAATGGCACCAATGAATGTGAAACACTATGTCAAACCGTTGGCCATAACTTTTCTCAGGGTGGTCCAAAGTTGAAATTTTTGGGTGATTTCTGCTCCTCTAGTCGTCCCTAACAAGATTCAAAGCGGTTGAGTTCGAGTCTGTCGTACTTCAGGAGAAAACGGAAAACATGTTATAACTTAAGCAGGCCCAATGGCACCAATGAATGTGAAACACTATGTCAAACCGTTGGCCATAACTTTTCTCAGGGTGGTCCAAAGTTGAAATTTTTGGGTGATTTCTGCTCCTCTAGTCGTCCCTAACAAGATTCAAAGCGGTTGAGTTCGAGTCTGTCGTACTTCAGGAGGAAAACGGAAAACATGTTATAACTTAAGCAGGCCCAATGGCACCAATGAATGTGAAACACTATGTCAAACCGTTGGCCATAACTTTTCTCAGGGTGGTCCAAAGTTGAAATTTTTGGGTGATTTCTGCTCCTCTAGTCGTCCCTAACAAGATTCAAAGCGGTTGAGTTCGAGTCTGTCGTACTTCAGGAGAAAACGGAAAAACATGTTATAACTAGAGTTGAGCGATACTTTCCGATATCCAAAAGTATCGGAATCGGAATGGTATCGCCGATACACTAAAAATATCGGCGATACCGATACGATACCGGAAGTCCCATGTAAGTCTATGGGAACAAATATCGAAATTAAAAAAAAAACCATTCTTGCCTTGTAGGTTAATTGTACATAAAGGAAAACAAAAAGAGTAATGTAGAATGTATTGGGGGAGGTTGAGGAGACATTAAAGGCATAGATGTTTAACCCAATCCAATGGAATAGCATTAATTTTTTTTTTTTAGGAAATACGTTCGGATTGACGAAGAAATTCACAATGTTGTTAACCTTTTTTCTATTTTGTCAAATATGTCTGTTTCACAACTTCCATGGTCTTCACCTTTTTAACTTTTCACACACTTTCTCCTTCATAATCTTCAGCAGCATCATCTTTCTCATCAAATTATTCTTCATCTTCACCTTCTTAATCTTCTAAAACTTCTTGCTATTCATCTTTTTGTTAACATTACTTATATTGTTCTTATTAAACAGTTATTATTCTTCATATTCTACTTCTTCATCTTCTTCCTATTCATCCTTTTCATCATATTCTTATTTGTGACAGACATTCCTGTACTTGTAATCTGTAAAACTCTGAATTTTCATCCTTCCGTTCTTGCTGTCACGAAAGATTTTAATTACAACAGTATTTGTCCGCGTTCAGTTTAGCCTGCAGCAGCATCAGGCATTTTCCAGGGGCACCACGAGGAGGAACGGACTCACCCCCATACACTGCTTAGTCTTCTTCTGCTTAGAATTTAGAGCATATATTTTGCTCTTCATTTTGGTCTTATACTTAATGTTCTTCTGCTTTTTGATCTTCTGCTTATTGTTCTTCTGTCTCTTGTTCTGTATCTTGTAGTTTGTCTTAACCTTCTTTGTCCTGTTGGTGATGGTACAAAAGCCAATGGAAGTAACGAGGACCAGCTGACTGTGCTGGAACCCGGAGGGTCAGCAGAAGGAAAAGAGCCAATGGCACAACGAGGACCAGCTGACGTTACTGGGAACAGGTTACTAAGCAGGAGGTACCTGTGCTCCAAAGCACTACCAAGGACCAGCAGACGTTGCTGGAACTCGGATACCGACATGGAGGCACCTAGGCCAAAGGCACTGCGGAGAACCAGCTGACGGTACTGGAACCCGGATGGGTAGCAGAAGGTACAAGAGCCAATGAAAGTAACGAGGACCAGCTGACTGTGCTGGAACCCGGAGGGTCAGCAGAAGGAAAAGAGCCAATGGCACAACCGAGGACCAGCTGACGTTACTGGGACACGGTTACTAAGCAGGAGGTACCTGTGCTCCAAAGCACTACCAAGGACCAGCAGACGTTGCTGGAACTCGGATACCGACATGGAGGCACCTAGGCCAAAGGCACTGCGGAGAACCAGCTGACGGTACTGGAACCCGGATGGGTAGCAGAAGGTACAAGAAGCAATGAAGTTCGTAACGAGGACCAGCTGACTGTGCTGGAACCCGGAGGGTCAGCAGAGGAAAAGAGCCAATGGCACAACCGAGGACAGCTGACGTGTACTGGGGACAGGGTTACTAAGCAGGAGGTACTGTTGCTCCAAGCATACCCAAGGACCAGCAGAACGTTGCTGGAACTCGGATACCGACATGGAGGAACTAGGCCAAAGGTACTGCGGAGAACAGCTGACGGTACTGGAACGGATGGTGTAGCAGAGTACAAGAGAAATGAAAGTGAGGCAGCAGGACTGTTTTGCCGTTCACAGCAGGGGAACAGCTGACATTACTGAACCCCAGTAACACGGGAGCAAGTGTAAGACTGTGCTAACAGCACTTCCGAGAAACAACTGGCGGTGTTGGAACCCAGGGATGAGAAGAGAACAGGGTGGAGGCAGCAGGACTTTTGCCGTTCACCAGCAGGGGATCAGCTGACATTACTGAACCCCAGTAACACGGAGCAAGTGTTAACTGTGCTAACAGCACTTCCGAGAAACAACTGGCGGTGTTGTAACCCAGGGATGAGAAGAGAACAGGGTGGAGGCAGCAGGACTGTTTGCCGTTCACACAGCAGGGGAACAGCTGACATTACTGAACCCCAGTAACACAGGAGCAAGTGTAGACTGTGCTAACAGCACTTCCGAGAAACAACTGGCGGTGTTGTAACCCAGGGATGAGAAGAGAACAGGGTGGAGGCAGCAGGACTGTTTGCCGTTCACACAGCAGGGGAACAGCTGACATTACTGAACCCCAGTAACACGGAGCAAGTGTAGACTGTGCTAACAGCACTTCCGAGAAACAACTGGCGGTGTTGTAACCCAGGGATGAGAAGAGAACAGGTGGAGGCAGCAGGACTGTTTTGCCGTTCACACAGCAGGGGAACAGCTGACATTACTGAACCCCAGTAACACGAGGAGCAAGTGTAACTGTGCTAACAGCACTTCCGAGAAACAACTGGCGGTGTTGTAACCCAGGGATGAGAAGAGAACAGGGTGGAGGCAGCAGGACTTTTTGCCGTTCACACAGCAGGGGATCAGCTGACATTACTGAACCCCAGTAACACGGGAGCAAGTGTTAACTGTGCTAACAGCACTTCCGAGAAACAACTGGCGGTGTTGTAACCCAGGGATGAGAAGAGAACAGGGTGGAGGCAGCAGGACTTTTTGCCGTTCACACAGCAGGGGATCAGCTGACATTACTGAACCCCAGTAACACGGAGCAAGTGTTAACTGTGCTAACAGCACTTCCGAGAAACAACTGGCGGTGTTGTAACCCAGGGATGAGAAGAGAACAGGTGGAGGCAGCAGGACTTTTTGCCGTTCACACAGCAGGGGATCAGCTGACATTACTGAACCCAGTAACACAGGAGCAAGTGTTAGACTGTGCTAACAGCACTTCCGAGAAACAACTGGCGGTGTTGTAACCCAGGGATGAGAAGAGAACAGGGTGGAGGCAGCAGGACTGTTTGCCGTTCACACAGCAGGGGACAGCTGACATTACTGAACCCCAGTAACACAGGAGCAAGTGTAGACTGTGCTAACAGCACTTCCGAGAAACAACTGGCGGTGTTGTAACCCAGGGATGAGAAGAGAACAGGGTGGAGGCAGCAGGACTGTTTGCCGTTCACACAGCAGGGGAACAGCTGACATTACTGAACCCCAGTAACACAGGAGCAAGTGTTAGACTGTGCTAACAGCACTTCCGAGAAACAACTGGCGGTGTTGTAACCCAGGGATGAGAAGAGAACAGGGTGGAGGCAGCAGGACTTTTTGCCGTTCACACAGCAGGGGAACAGCTGACATTACTGAACCCCAGTAACACAGGAGCAAGTGTTAGACTGTGCTAACAGCACTTCGAGAAACAACTGGCGGTGTTGTAACCCAGGGATGAGAAGAGAACAGGGTGGAGGCAGCAGGACTGTTTGCCGTTCACACAGCAGGGGAACAGCTGACATTACTGAACCCCAGTAACACAGGAGCAAGTGTAGACTGTGCTAACAGCACTTCCGAGAAACAACTGGCGGTGTTGTAACCCAGGGATGAGAAGAGAACAGGGTGGAGGCAGCAGGACTTTTTGCCGTTCACACAGCAGGGGAACAGCTGACATTACTGAACCCCAGTAACACAGGAGCAAGTGTTAGACTGTGCTAACAGCACTTCCGAGAAACAACTGGCGGTGTTGTAACCCAGGGATGAGAAGAGAACAGGGTGGAGGCAGCAGGACTGTTTTGCCGTTCACACAGCAGGGGAACAGCTGACATTACTGAACCCCAGTAACACAGGAGCAAGTGTAGACTGTGCTAACAGCACTTCCGAGAAACAACTGGCGGTGTTGTAACCCAGGGATGAGAAGAGAACAGGTGGAGGCAGCAGGACTTTTTGCCGTTCACACAGCAGGGGAACAGCTGACATTACTGAACCCCAGTAACACAGGAGCAAGTGTAGACTGTGCTAACAGCACTTCCGAGAAACAACTGGCGGTGTTGTAACCCAGGGATGAGAAGAGAACAGGGTGGAGGCAGCAGGACTTTTTGCCGTTCACACAGCAGGGGATCAGCTGACATTACTGAACCCCAGTAACACGGGAGCAAGTGTTAACTGTGCTAACAGCACTTCCGAGAAACAACTGGCGGTGTTGTAACCCAGGGATGAGAAGAGAACAGGGTGGAGGCAGCAGGACTTTTTGCCGTTCACACAGCAGGGGAACAGCTGACATTACTGAACCCCAGTAACACAGGAGCAAGTGTAGACTGTGCTAACAGCACTTCCGAGAAACAACTGGCGGTGTTGTAACCCAGGGATGAGAAGAGAACAGGGTGGAGGCAGCAGGACTTTTTGCCGTTCACACAGCAGGGGAACAGCTGACATTACTGAACCCCAGTAACACAGGAGCAAGTGTAGACTGTGCTAACAGCACTTCCGAGAAACAACTGGCGGTGTTGTAACCCAGGGATGAGAAGAGAACAGGGTGGAGGCAGCAGGACTTTTTGCCGTTCACACAGCAGGGGAACAGCTGACATTACTGAACCCCAGTAACACAGGAGCAAGTGTAGACTGTGCTAACAGCACTTCCGAGAAACAACTGGCGGTGTTGTAACCCAGGGATGAGAAGAGAACAGGGTGGAGGCAGCAGGACTTTTTGCCGTTCACACAGCAGGGGAACAGCTGACATTACTGAACCCCAGTAACACGGGAGCAAGTGTTAACTGTGCTAACAGCACTTCCGAGCAACAACTGGCGGTGTTGGAGCCCAGGGTCAAGGAGGATGTTTAAATACTAGATCAAGTATTTTCCTTGTTACGTGTAAATTAAAAATGTCTATACTCCAAAAAAGAGAAATATAACCTTTAGTACCATAAGATGATGATTTTACTTTAAAAAATATATGTAAATTAATAATTGACAAACATAAACGCATACATTAACATGTTGAAAAGCAATGCAAACCACAATAAAAATCGGTTAAATAATCTGCTATACGGTTTTAAATAAAAGCATACAAGTACATATCAGAATCCATTAATGATGGATAAGTAACAGTATGTAACACCATTTTCATTTGCTGAATAATATCACTAAAAAGTTTTTAAAAATATCTAAAATTTCCATCATGTAATACTGATAATATGTGCCAATCATTTATATTAACAAAAAAAACCTTTAAAAAGTGCATAGTGAAAACAGCTATTTATGCCTGACTGTGGACTTGCAAGCATGACAACGGATAGATAAGGTATATATAGATGAGACTGCATAGCCACAGATGGTGAATGGCGATGTAATACTGTACCTCAATAAAGTGTGCGTTACTACTACATCCTTTTTTTTATATAGCTTTATAAAAGGGTACGTGCATGTATGCTTGCGCCTTTGTTTGGACGCACAGACTGGCTTCCTGCTGTGAGCGTTGGGTATTGGAGCGTCTGTGCGTCTTATGACGCAGACTAACATTCACGGTGCGCATCGTTCATCATCGCAAGCGTACCGACAACACAAAGGCGTTGTCATGACTGCTTTACTCAGTAAACATGCACCTATGATGAAACATACACGCATGTGCCCTATTACATAACAAGCTACAAGAAAAATGCGTGTGAGGTGTGACACAGCTGTTTTGTTAAGGTACAGTATTATATCGACATTGTACAGGTGTCGCTATTCAGTCTGATAAATAGATATCATTCACCTATTCTATCAGTTGTCGTTCTTTCAGCACCACTTACAGGTATATATTTTGCTATTGTGACTATGCACTATTGACTTTACCAAGGTAATGCATGATTTTTGTTAGCGATTATCATGTTTACATGAAGGACCTTTATGATATGGGCTGTTAACTTTCTAATCAAATATGTATTTTTTAAAATGACACAAATATAAGTAATGTTGAAGAGGACTATTCCTACATGCATTGTTTGCACAATATTACAGGTGTACATCACGTCCCTTAATCAACATTGGATATTATATTTACTTGTATGCTTTTATTTCAAAGGCAAGAACACTGAAGTATAACCTTCGCACTGCAGCAGTTGTCAAAGTTCAACCCACATTATGCACTTCCAACATTGCAGTATTTGAGTCATCATGATGTGAGTTGGATTTGTCTAAGCTATGGAGTGACAAGGTTGACCATCAGTATCCTATACATAAGTAGGCTTTTGTGTTTGCATTTGTTTTCGACATGTGCATATCTGTAATAATATGTCACAATTATTTTGTTACAGATTTGTGACAAAGACAAATCATTTTATGGTTTGAAAGTTGACGTTTCAAATGTTTACAGCTTAGAAATCATGGTGTAGCCTCATATCTATGTGTAGCACTAGACACTTTGAGATGTCATGTTTTTTTCACCATGATTAGGTAGCTAGCAGTAATTTTTGCCGGACACACAGCAGGGGAACAGCAGGCGTTACTGAACCCCACAAACACATCAGCGATTGTTTTCATCTGTGCATCTAACACTTCTGAGCAGCAACTGGCGCTGTTGAAGCCCAGGGTCAAGGAGGGTGTAGGCAGAGGCCTAGTATGAGACGTTTGAAGTTGAAGTTGTAGTTAGCAGCAGTAATTTTTGCCAGACACACAGCAGGGGAACAGCAGGCGTTACTGAACCCCACAAACACATCAGCGATTGTTTTCATCTGTGCATCTAACACTTCTGAGCAGCAACTGGCGCTGTTGAAGCCCAGGGTCAAGGGGTGTAGGCAGAGGCCTATATGAGACGTTTGAAGTTGAAGTTGTAGTTAGCAGCAGTAATTTTTGCCAGACACACAGCAGGGAACAGCAGGCGTTACTGAACCCCAAAACACATCAGCGATTGTTTTCATCTGTGCATCTAACACTTCTGAGCAGCAACTGGGCTGTGAAGCCAGGGTCAAGGAGGGTGTAGGCACAAAATATTGAGTTATTGCCTTGTTACGTGGCCATTGCAAATGTATGTACTTCAAACAAGAATAAATGAAGTTTTACTACAACAATAAAATGATAAATTTCAATTACAAGAATAGAAAAATATTTATACTTGACAGTCCTCTGTGGTTGATAACGTTTAATGGCTAACTGAAAATATGGTAACAAATTCAAAGCTTTCGAGACTACTCAGGTGTCTTCATCAGGCTAAGAGTAAAGCCAAAAATGAAGAATCACATATTTCTACACACAACAGGACACAGGAATAGCTAAGACAAGTGAGGGAGGGACAAGTGAGGGGAGACCGGCAACAAAAAGGAGAACAAGGATGAATTATCAGCGCCACACAATCACAGATAAATTAATGAATTTACCTGTGGCAAAAGACTTTTGTATGCCCGGTCATAGCATCATGGATATGGAATTACTGGTATTAAAATATAACTTCAAATATGAGAAACGTACAAAGGTTTCAGAATATAAGCTCATCATGACCTTTGACACTGTTAGTGATGGAATGAATAGATCACATGGATTTATGTCATTCTATATCAATTAAGGAATCTGCGTCTATGCCCTTCCAGGGTCATGAAAACCCAAAAAAATACGCCAATGAGAGGGCAATCAAACTTTCTATCCTTATCTAGGAACTGTTCCAATATTTATGTTCATCCCTGTGAGATAATGACAGTTCTGATACACGTCACTTACTTGTCTTACCTATTGCACTATTCCTGTGTCCTGTTGTGTATAGAAATATGTGATGCTTAATTTTTTTAGTTAGTCTTTCCCTGATGAAGAGACGTGAGTAGCCTTGAAAGCTTGCAATTTGTTTCCATCTTTTCAGTTATCCATTAAAAGGTATCAACCACTGCTGACTCTGAAGTCTAAATATTTTTCTATCTACTGGCTAACACGGTACAAAGATACACATGTTTTCTAATTTCAAGAAGGAAAAATAAAGAAAATACAAATATAAACGCATATATGCACATGCCAAAAATAAATGGAACAACACAACACCCAAAAAATTGGTAACAAAATATAGTGTTGTAAATTTAAGAATAAAAGTAATTTTTTTTTTTATGAATAATGCTTAAGGAACGCTATGTTAAACCATAACATAGTGAAGACAATGGATTTTGTAATAGTCACTCATCATCATCATCGCAAATTTTATGTGACAGTCACAGACATTTCAATTATTTAAGTTCATAAAATCGTAACTTTCTATAGCATGTATGACATGTCCAGCATGGACTCATCAATGTGATTGATGACACAATAATGTACAATAAAAAATAACCATTTAAAAAAACATTAGGCATTGTTTGTCACAATTTAAGTGTGTGCCTGCAAGTGTAGGTGAAACAAAGGCTACGGATAGCAAAGGTATATTCTATGTCTGTATCAGACAGTGGACAGCCTCTGATGGGTAATGCCGATGTTATACTGTACGTCAATAAAGTCTGCGGCTGAAATCATGCATTTTTTGCTTGTAGAGTGTTGAAGAGGGTAAAAGAATGTCTGGTTGCGCAAAGCTTTATCCGTCAACACTACCTTCCTACTGTCACGCGTAGGGTAGGGTAGCGTGTGGCAATTAGCTGACTATCAAATGTGAGGTTAGGCTGCGTTATTGCGCACTAGGGACGCAAAAAAAATACAGCAGTAATAATTTAATGTGTAATACTCACCTATGACAAACAAAAAATTACGTTCCCTCTTTAACAATGTACAAGACTAACAAGCCTAATGGTTGACGCTGACTTAATTGAGATACAGTATTACATCAACATTGTCCATGAGTAACTATGCACTGTGATACCTATATACCAGTATTAATTTATATCTCTTGTGGTTGTTTCAACAGCACTTGCAGGTATAATACCTATTGTCAGTATGCATGATGCACTTTCTAGATGTAATAATTTATTATTGGACATTATTACCATGTTTACATGCTGGCCATTTCATATATGGTGTTTGAAGTTACAGTTGGCATCAGTATGTGTATTTTATAATGTCTGTCATAAATAAAACTCGTGATGATGATGATGAGGATTTAATGATTCGTACATCCATTGACTGCATTATCTTACAGGTACAGATAAAGTTCCTTAAAAAGCATTAATTCATAAGTCTGAAATGTACTTTTATGCATTAATTTCAAAATGTGAAGAGTAGACTATGTTTTATTTTTTGTTACCATTTCTAATAGACATGTGCAGATATGCGCTGTGATGACAAATTATTATTTGTCCATATTTGTCATAAAAATTTATCATTCTAGGCCTGCAAAACTTCACAATTTCATGTTTTCAGCATAACAAGCAGGGTGACGGCTCTTCCCTATTTGGAGCATGTTGGTCATGTGTTTTTCTGTCCATGTGTCGCGAACAGGAGACTTCTTGCCGTTCACACAGCAGGGGAACAGCTGGCGTTACTGAACCCCACTAACAGTAGAGCTTGTGTTTTGTTCTGTGGACACGACACTTCTGAGCAGCAACTGGCAGTGTTGGAGCCCAGGGAGTAGAGTTCAGGTGGTAGAAAGATGAACATAACAGGAGACATGGATAACGTTGCGAACCAGTTATTTAATCTGAAAACGGACAGAGAAATTCTGGCGAGATCCATGCCTTGTTCATTTTCAGAAAAGTAAGCCGGTCTACATTATCGGAGGATAGTCGCATGCGACGGTCTGTTAGTACACCACCTGCAGCACTAAAGACGCGCTCCGATAATACACTGGCAGCAGGGCAAGCCAGCACCTCCAATGCATACTGGCTAAGCTCTGGCCATGTATCCAGCTTAGAGACCCAAAACTTGAATGGGGAAGAGCCATCTGGGAGTACACTGAGAGGCAAAGCCAAGTAGTCTGTCACCATCTGACGGATACGTTGCCTCCCGCTGACTGGAGCCCTCTCGGATGGTGTAGACATTTGTGGCGCTGCCACAAAACTTTGCCACATTTTTAACATACTGGTCTTTCCCTGTGCAGAGGCACTGCGTGTGCTCCCTCTTGTTGCAGAGCTCTCTACACTGCCTCGACGCACAGAGCTGCTTTGTAAAGCAGTAGCAGCAGCAGTGCTCTCGGCAGTAAGGTAGAACATTAGGGATTGCACCAGTGTGTCTTGGTACTCCCGCATTTTACGCTCCCGGTTCAACGGTGTGATGAGGCTTTTGACGTTGTCCCGGTAGCGAGGGTCTAGGAGGGTGTACACCCAATAATCAGACGTCGTGAGAATGTGGGCGATGCGGCGGTCGTTTCTTAGGCACTGCAGCATGAAATCAACCATGTGCTGCAGACTCCCAACTGGCAAAGAAACGCTGTCCTCTGCAAGAGGCGTCATCTCTGCCTGCTCTGCATCACCCCACCCTCGCTCTACATACTGACTAGAGCGTTGTGTACCTCCCTCTGGAGCGATGTCTTCCTCCTCCATTGATCCTCCTCATCCTCCTCACAAAGTGAGCCCTGCCCAGCCCTTTGTAAGGAACCACGTTGCGCTGACTTTCCAGAAGGTGATGGAATTTGTGACTCCTCATCCTCCACCTCTTCCAAAACCTCATCCCTTATTGCTTGCAGTGTTTTTTGAAGCAGGCAGATAAGGGGGACAGTCAGGCTGACTAGTGCATCATCTGCACTCGCCATCCGCGTTGACTCATCAAACGCACGCAAAACGTGGCACATGTCCTTCATAGTGGCCCACTCATTAATGGTGAAGTGTGGACGGCGCAAATTGCGTGTTGCTTGCGCCTGATGCAGCTGATACTCCATTACTGCTGGCTGCTGCTCACACAACCGCTCCAACATATGTAACGTTGAATTCCACCTGGTGGATACGTCACATATGATGCGATGTTCAGGAAGGCGCAATCTGCGTTGCAGAGCTGCAATGCGCGATCTGGCCATGCTGGAACGTCGCAAGTGAGCGCACTCTAGGCGGACCTTGTGCAGCAGTGCATCAAGATCCGGATAGTCCCTCAAAAAACTCTGCACGACCAAGTTGAGCACATGTGCCAGACATGGTATGTGAGTGAGTTTGCCAAGGCCCAGAGCTGCCACCAGATTTCGGCCATTGTCACACACTACCAAGCCTGGCTGGAGATTCGCTGGCAAAAACCACACGTCGCTCTCCTGCTTGATGGCATTCCAGACCTCCTGCGCTGTGTGGCTTCGATTCCCCATGTAAATTAATTTCAGAACGGCCTGTTGCCGTTTGGCCACGGCTGTGCTCATATCGGTCGCATCAGGTAAGCGTCCACGGGTCCATGTGGAGGTAGACCGTGACGGCTCCTGCAGCGATGATTCTGAGGAACTGGAGTAGGAGGAGGAGTCAATGTGGACAGACTTAATTCCGGCAATCCTTGGAGTTGGCAGAACACGTACAGCGCCACTCGCAAGATCTGTACCCGGCTCCACAACATTCACCCAATGGGCAGTGAGTGAAAGGTATCGTCCCTGGCCATGGGTACTGGTCCACGCATCGGTGGTCAGGTGGACCTTGCTACTGACGGCGTTTAGTAGCGCATGTTTAATTTTTGCCTCAACATGCTTTTGCAGACCAGGGACGGCTTGCCTGCTGAAATAAAATCGGCTGGGCACATTGTATTGTGGGACTGCCAATGCCATTAATTCACGGAAACTGTCAGTCTCCACCAGCCTGAATGACAGCATTTCAAGGGACAGGAGTTTTGCAATGCCAGCATTCAGAGCCTGTGCTCGTGGATGGTTTGCCGAGTATGGCCGTCTTTTATCCCATGCCTGTGCTACCGATGGCTGTTTTGTGGCCTGGGTGTGTGAGGATGACAGGGAACTTGCAGCTGTGGGTGGAATAACACTGTGTCTCTGGACAACAGTGACAGAGGTTCTTCCATGGCGATCCTGTGAGGAAGCCGAAACAGCTGTGTGTGAACTGGAGGAAGAGGCTCCAACACGAGCTGAAGATGTAGGTGCTGCTGTAGGTTGGCCTACATCTCCAGTGTGTCTTTGTAACTCAACAAAGTGCTTTGACCGCACATGTTTCCACATATTTGTTGTATTAAGGTTACTGACACTTTTACCTCTTTTAATTTTTTGATTACACAGCTTGCATTTGACATAGCAAATATCATCTGCAACTGTATCAAAAAAGGACCACGCAGAGCAAGTCCTGGGAGCGCCCGGTTTGGCTGTTGTAAGAGAACTGCTCCGAACGGGTGCCAAACTGGAGGCTACAGGCAAGCGAGTCTGCAGCCTACCTCTCCCTACTGTTTGGACCGTTGGGGCAATCTCTTCCTCAGAGCTGCTCCCACCACCTTCCTGTTCCTCACGCCATGTTGGGTCTTGGACCTCATCATCTCCACCACTACCCTCTTCCAACACCTGCTGTTGTTGGGTGGTCTGGCCAGCACCATGCTCAACAGAAACTGGCAACTGAGTCTCATCATCATCAGATGCGTTCTGCGGTGTGCTGACCATCGGCACTGGCTCACCCGCCTCTTCAGATTCAGAGAGACACAGCTGTTGCGCATCACTGCATACTGCCTCTTCTTCACATTCCAGAATGCTGCTTAGCTGGGCCCCTGTTTGCAAGCCAACAGATTCTGAGAACAGAAGCAGAGACTCAGCTGGCTCCTGTACAGAGCTCTCTGACTGCCTGGGCAATTTGGCAGGCGGTGAAGAGACTGATGGTTGTTCAACAGTGCTGTGGTCCTGAGAGGAGGTGGAAGGTATTGAAGTCGATGCATTGGCTGCCATCCAACCAACAACGGCTTCAATTTGTTCTTGCACGCAGCAGGGGGGTACGCTGAGCTCCTACAAAAGTGCGCATAAAGGAACGCTCACGGGGAAAACTGGTGGATGCTGTGTCACTGGGTGCGGCAGCAGCCACAGAATCCCACGTCCTCTCCCTGCTGCAAATCCACGGCCCGACCACGACCACGTGCCTTACTCACTGACTTCTTCATCTTGGTAGATTGATAAAGAAAGTCAGAAAAGTTATAGGCCTAAGTGTGGTTATTCCTCACAGACTACAGTGAACCCTGCAGACAACTGTTCAGTATCTGTAAAGGCCCTTTGTGTACTTCTATAGTGTTTGCAACCAATGTATTGTATACGGATGGAAGCGCGTCACACTAATAGATTAGATTTTTTTCCACTAAATGGAGCAGCACCAATTAGAGAAAAATGTGAAGGATGAGGCAGTGACACACGCTCAGCAGACTACAACCGGCAGTGGTTGAAGAACAAACTGGAGCGTAATCTGCACTCACAAAATGAAAAGCTCACAGACTACAGTGAACACTGAAACACAACTGTTCAGTAGCTGTTAAAGGCCCCTTTGTGTACTTCTATAGTGTTTGCAACCAATGTATTGTATACGGATGGAAGCGCGTCACACTAATAGATTAGATTTTTTTCCACTAAAATGGAGCAGCACCAATTAGAGAAAAATGTGAAGGATGAGGCAGTGACACACGCTCAGCAGACTACAACCGGCAGTGGTTGAAACAAACTGGAGCGTAATCTGCACTCACAAAATGAAAAGCTCACAGACTACAGTGAACACTGAAACACAACTGTTCAGTAGCTGTAAAGGCCCTTTGTGTACTTCTATAGTGTTTGCAACCAATGTATTGTATACGGATGGAAGCGCGTCACACTAATAGATTAGATTTTTTTCCACTAAAATGGAGCAGCACCAATTAGAGAAAAATGTGAAGGATGAGGCAGTGACACACGCTCAGCAGACTACAACCGGCAGTGGTTGAAGAACAAACTGGAGCGTAATCTGCACTCACAAAATGAAAAGCTCACAGACTACAGTGAACACTGAAACACAACTTTCAGTAGCTGTTAAAGCCCTTTGTGTACTTCTATAGTGTTTGCAACCAATGTATTGTATACGGATGGAAGCGCGTCACACTAATAGATTAGATTTTTTTCCACTAAAATGGAGCAGCACCAATTAGAGAAAAATGTGAAGGATGAGGCAGTGACACACGCTCAGCAGACTACAACCGGCAGTGGTTGAAGAAAAACTGGAGCGTAATCTGCACTCACAAAATGAAAAGCTCACAGACTACAGTGAACACTGAAACACAACTGTTCGTAGCTGTTAAAGGCCCCTTTGTGTACTTCTATAGTGTTTGCAACCAATGTATTGTATACGGATGGAAGCGCGTCACACTAATAGATTAGATTTTTTTCCACTAAAATGGAGCAGCACCAATTAGAGAAAAATGTGAAGGATGAGGCAGTGACACACGCTCAGCAGACTACAACCGGCAGTGGTTGAAGAACAAACTGGAGCGTAATCTGCACTCACAAAATGAAAAGCTCACAGACTACAGTGAACACTGAAACCAACTGTTCATATCTGTTAAAGCCCTTTGTGTACTTCTATAGTGTTTGCAACCAATGTATTGTATACGGATGGAAGCGCGTCACACTAATAGATTAGATTTTTTTCCACTAAAATGGAGCAGCACCAATTAGAGAAAAATGTGAAGGATGAGGCAGTGACACACGCTCAGCAGACTACAACCGGCAGTGGTTGAAGAACAAACTGGAGCGTAATCTGCACTCACAAAATGAAAAGCTCACAGACTACAGTGAACACTGAAACACAACTGTTCATTAGCTGTTAAAGCCCTTTGTGTACTTCTATAGTGTTTGCAACCAATGTATTGTATACGGATGGAAGCGCGTCACACTAATAGATTAGATTTTTTTCCACTAAAATGGAGCAGCACCAATTA